>MU134502.1:9311-154361 GCA_015039355.1 Ramaria rubella
TAAGGCCATATAGAATGTGATTTTATATGCAGAAAAAATACCGAGCTTTAGCGAGGCCATGTAGCTGTGTGAGAATATAATTTTCACTATGTAAAAATCCATCAAATTCTAAACAGGGTGCCGTGCGAAGCATGGGTTACTCATCTAGTCTATATAGTAAACATCGATGGTGGGTCCGTGGGTGTACACTGAGTAAGATGCTGAATAAGATGCTGAATAAGATGCTTGATAAGCCAAATAAATGCTCCTGGAGCCCCAAAGCAACCCCAATTAAATCCAGAAAAATACACCAAAAATCAGGGAGGCTACTGGGACCTCCCTGGCACTTGCCTGAACCTCACCCTGAGAAAACAACAATAATAACACGACAGTGCCTTCCCAGCAACTTTAGGGTTAGGGTTTTTGGTCCTGAGACTTCCTGGGCAGCCTTGAGTGTCAAAATAAAATAGTTTCCCATCTGAGAATCTGACTTAGAGATTCTAAATGTGAATCCAATGAGCCAAATCCAAAAATATGAACTGGACAGTGCAAATCTAAACCAACCCCTGCACTTCCAAATGGCCAAACTAATTTTGAACCAGCCAATCTATGATTCAAAAATCTGACTCTGACCCAGACAATCTAATTCTGAACCAGATACTCCAAATATGAACTGGATAGATTATCTAAATTTGAACCTGCCAATCCAACTCTAAACAGGCCACTTCAATTCTGAATCAGGCAATCCAATGCCAAATTAGATAAAACTGACTCTGAACTGACCCATCCAATTATGAATAGGACAATCTGACTCTGAACAGGCTGATTGGTCAATCCATGTCTGAATCCACCAACCTGTCTAAATCAAACAATCTAACTCCAAACTGGACAATGTGACTCCAAATCAGCCACTCCAACTCTGGACCAGCAAATTTGAGGCTTGAGTCTGTCTGGATTGTCTGATTCTGAATCAAACAATCTGACTGCAAACCAGATTATCAGACTTAGAATTCTGATTTCACATTGAACAATTTTACTCCAAACTGGACAGATTATCCAACTCTCAGACAATCCAGTTGTCAATCTGATTCTGAACCAGACAATTACACACTGGCCAATTAAATTCCAAATCAGACAATCCAACTCCAAAATGGACAAATTATTCAACTCCAGACCAGCCAATGTTATTCTGAACTGGACAATCTAACTCCAAACAAGCTGTAACCCAAATTGGACAATGCAACTCAGACTGGGCCAATTTTATATCAAAGCAGACAATCTGACTCCAAGTCCATCAATGTGAGGACTGGACAATCTGATTCTTGGATAATTTGACTCCAACTTCATTGATCCAACTCTGAAGTGGTCAATATGATTCTGAATTGGGATGTAACTCTAATCTGACTCTGAATCATCCAATCTGATTGAATTGGTCAGTCTGACTGCAACAATCCAAGTTCAAACCAGCCCAATCTGATTCTAAATCAGACAATCTGAGACTAAATTGGACTGTCTGAATAATAATCCAGTGAACTGGACAATCCAAGACTCCCAAGTTACTCAAATCAATGAATGTGATTTTTAATGGGATTGCCTGATTCTGAATCAAACAAGTTGACATTTGATTGGGCAATCAGATTCTGAATTGCACAGTCTGATTTTCAAACAAACTCACAACATCCAGCAAAACTGATTCTGAATCAACTTGAAATTGGACAATCCTACTGAACTATCTGCTCTGATTCTGAATCTGACAATCTGACTCCAATCTGGCCAATCTGATTCTGAAGCAGCCAATCCAACTCTGAACAATATGATCCGACCATGAACCACCCACTCCGACTCTGAACTGGCAGATCCAATTGAATGATCCAACCCTGAACCAGCCAATCCAATTCTGAATCTGACACTCTAACATGAACTGGACAACCTGAATTATTCTGATTCAAGCAAACTTGAACAAACCAAATGGATAATCTGACTCTGAATTAGACTATGCAAGTCCAAATCAGGAAATATTAGAGTCTGATTCAGTCTAATTTGAACAATCTAAATCTGAATTGAAAAACTCAAGTCTGATTCAAAAATCACAAACAGGAAAATCTGTGTACAAAATCAGGGATGCAAATTATTGGACATATTGCTGACTTTTTGATAAAACAATGCAGAAAAACTGCCAAGCACTAGCAAGGCCATGTGGCATGTAGTATTTAATATGTAATAGAAATACGAGCATTGGTAAATATAGAAATCCACCAAAGTCATAATGGGTGCCATGTGTGGCACTGGTCACTTGACAATGAAGGTGCTGTGACAACAGCAGTTTGCACCAGTTACATAAGGTGCCAGCCCAAATTTTGGACCCTGAGCACATTTTGTAAAGACATTTTGTAAAGATTAGTAGCTACAGCAATGAGTTTATGAGATAATCAAAAAATGTATAGCACATAATTATGGCATAATTAGTGACAAAAATACTATCCAAGAAAGAAAGAAAAGAATTGGAACCATTTTTCATTCCACCTGTCTCACTCTGAGTCTGACGGAGAACTGGAAAAAATATAAGCTCCAAACCTTTGTATTTTGAGTTCATATTATAGCCACTAATGATGCCATAATTATGTGCTATACATATTTTAATTATCTCATAAACTCATTGCCATAGCTAATAATCTCTTTACAAAATGGCCTGGGCTCAAATGTTCAGCTGGCACCTTACATAACTGCAAACTGCTGTAAGGATGTTCTGGCCCATCCAACTTGAGTAAGTATTCATATTGCTAACTCCAATAAGTAGTGATTTTGGACAACTTGAAAAAAATGGCTGTTTGAATACACAGGGATAATGTAATTTTATGTGTAGCCATGTAGAAATATTTTAGTTTTTAATATATTCAGAACCAGCAAATGCCTAATGGGGTGTCCATGCATAGCACAGGTTACTCACCTAGTTAGCCTCAATATAAAGCTTACCTATATTGCCCAACACTCTGCCTTCCAACCACCATGTCCTCCGCAGCATCGTCCTCTGACAACAAGGTGTCCACCGATACATTGCTTCACGTGAAACTGCCCAACTGCGACGTTCGATTAAGAATCAGGAGCACGTGTGGCCGTGAACCCATCCAGGTCAAGATCGTTCCTACGGTCGATGGATCTGTGGTGAGTAATCCATATACCTGCCTGGTCTGCCATTGTTGACGTGCCTCGACAGGAGCTAACCTTATATGTGCCCACCACTGCCCCAGATAAAAGCCCCACTATCTCCACACCCACCACTCCTCTTGCTAGTGCCAGCTCTTCCTTTTCATTGGCAGCGCCAAACGACAATGATATCATCGATCCAAGGCTCCTCCTGCTGCAGTCCAAGCCCAAATCCGATGTCTCCAAGCCCAAATCTGACAAGTCCCAGCCCAAGCCTGCTGTATCTTCGAGTTCGGTGAGTTTCCTCGTTTTTCATGCCTAGAAATTGGCTGATCTTGTTCAGAAACACCCTTTGGATCACTCAGAGGACGAGGATGATATGCAGTCCCATCCCAAGGCCAAACACACGCATGACAAGCTGGTGAGATGAGCCAGCACTGCCATTCTGTTCCCTGTTTAGATCTTGTACGCACACCGTGTTATGTTGACTGTTGCTGTATCGTGTTTTGTCCCTGCTGAACCCATGATTCCCTTGCTAGAATTTATTGATGTTTTGTACTTATCTTATCTCCGAGTCACATAATAAATGTCTTAATTGTGCCTGTATCTTATCTCTCAAGATTATGAGTTGTGCCTGGGCACCAGTCTGCAAGCGCGTGTCTTAAGATCACCATGCTGGCACCAAGAAAAACACTCCTGGAAGGTAAGTACATATCATTTCAAGCTTGGTTTTTCAATTTATTTTCATTTAATGGAAAACCAGGTATCCAACCACATCCCACAGACCCTACCAAGGTTTTTTGCACAATATGTGCATCCTCCTCAAACTTCGGGCCTGTGGAACCTGCTTGGATCTCGAGGTCAAGCATTGTGACCCATTTGAAGAGTGTCATGCATAACAAGAATTGCGAGATCTCCACATTGGAGAATCTCAAGTGAGATAGGGAACGAGCAGCCGCTTTAGAGGCGTACCAAACTATTCCAGAGTGCCAGGAGGATTTTCCTCCATTTCTCCACCTGCGTGTGTGCTCCCCGGTTGGTATGCAATGGGACAGTGAAGAGGTATTTTCAAAGGTCAATCATCCTGAAGATCACGAGCTGCAAGACATGTTTGGATCGATGTGCAAACCGGTCACTATCGATGAGGAACAAGACTTTGTCAACTGTGAGCTCGAGTCTTATCAGGAATATGTCAAACAAGTTTATGTGCCATGGGAAGGAGAAACAGAAGAAGAGGATACCTCAATTCCTGATTTAATCTCAGGTTTGACGGCAATCGGTGAGTTGTTTGTCAATGTGGTTATTAACTTATGCTGACAGTCATATTAACTAACTAGAAATTGAAGATGTGACAATAGAACCCATGCGTGCAAAATATAAGAAGATGCACAGCTCAGATGATTGGTATCCATACGATTCCAAAACGGTGAGCATCTTTCCCTCACGTTTGAATTGTTTCTCACATTGTTTTGGTTTAGATGTGTCTATTAGATTTATTAGACAATTTACCTCACCTCTGGCTGTCTTGTCGACATATGGAGATGATGTTGTGGGTTATGGAGATGGTCGGGGGGCAAAATGTGCCCTCTTTGTATGCCCTCCGCACAGCGCAGGAACACTTGCGAACGAACGGACCAGTTATTGCCACCAATCGATATGTCACAGCTTCCAGGAACATTTTGTATATGAATGATATACCATCATTGGTAGCAAACATATGTCAGTCCTCTGTTATCTCACAAGCTACTAAATAAAATATTTGTAGGACTACTCTAATCCTCAAGTCGCTTCTCTGCTCCATGTTTATCCCGAGGAAACAGATGGCCTGGTGACAGAATTCTGGCAGGCTGCGAGACTTAAACAGATGCCACCAGATCTGTTATCACCCATGTTCCGCAAAGGTCTGAAAGATTACTATGTGAACAAACTTGCGGAGATGAGAGATGGCTCCCTTGTGATACCACACATGTGGATTATTCGTGAGGGGAGAATGTGTGCAGATGCGTACAACGTAGTGACAATTGGGGTATGAACAGCTAGTGTACATTTTCTATTTGTTAATTGACCTATATACCTTAGAACAGCTTGTTTGTAGTGCCCAATCTGGTCAACGTCAATGCTCAAGAATTGGTTTGGAACTTCATCGACCTGAAGAGCAATGCTGGGGTTCCAGTTTTCGTTGGTATGTGTGCCTCATTGGATACACAAACCTTCAATGCTCAATACAATGTGTAGGTGCATCACAAGAGTTTGCCATGCGAATGCCTAATCCATTGCGCCAAATCGCACAGGGCGAAGAATTGTATATGTCATTTTTAACGACCTGGGCAGATGATGTAGGTGGAAATGTCAGCAAACTTGTGAACGCCTTCAAGAATTTATACTTCAGGCATGTGAACCTGCCTGGGCATCTTTTGCAACAAGAATTTTTCATGTGCATGGTAGCGACTTCGCAGCATGCCAGCACTCCAGAACAATTTGAGGCAGTGCACAGTGTAATCAGGTATGAGACTTTGGTGATTCTGTGTGTAATTACGTGGTCTGAATGTAGTTCGACGCAGGGAGTCCCATGTCAATCCAATTCGAACATACTACGCACACACACACCACCTGTGTCGGTTTCGAATCACGATCCCAGGACTACCTGCTGACAATCCACAGCAGTCCGAGGAGGCTAACCACATTGGGCCAAGCGGTAACTGTAAATGTCGGCAATGTCTGGTTGGAGGAACTCTGGATATCATGGAATCGGATGAGGGATATCACACCTTACATCTGGTCTGTTGACTAAGTTTTTGTCGTGTTCACAATGTGTCTGATATCATACTCTGACCTCAAGCCAGGACCCCCCACACAGTTGATGACACAAAGCTTAAAATTCGGGAACAAATTGAAAAAGCAGTTGAGGGCAGACTGGGACCTGTAACTACAATGCAAACACTGACAGGGGTGAAAGACAAGGTGGCCCAAGTTTGGATCTTACGAATAATTCAACAAGAAAAGAATATCAAGCAGGCCAACCCTTCTTTAACCACGAAACAGGTTCAAGAGGAAACAATCAAGTGGCTGGATTCTCAACCAGGAGACCTGTGGAGCCCCTTGCTAGACTTTGCAGGTGTGTAATCGTGTGTGGTATACTCAGATACATATAACAAGGGCCACCAGGTCTGGACCCCCACAGCGACATGCCTGTGGAGATACTCCACACTATCTTACTGGGCATTATCAAATATGTCTGGCCCAACCTGCACACGACACTAGATGACAACAGCAGAGAGTTGTTTGTCACCTGGCTGCAATCCTCAAATATATCAGGTCTTTCTATTCTGCCCGTTAGAGCTGCATACATGTCTCAATACAGAAACAGGATAATCAGCAAGCACTTCAAAACCATTATGCAAACGATTGTGTTCCACATGCACAGGTTGGTTCAAGACTCACAATTCGAACTGATCAAAGCTACGGGCTGCCTGGGAGCATTGGTATGGTATCACGAAATCCCAGACATGCACGAGTATTTGGTGAGGTGTCACCCATTTACGTGGCCTCACAGTCACTTGATATATTTCAGCAGGACCTTAGGATACTGATTGCCAATGTGCTGGATGCGTTCAATGTAGTGAATCCTGCCTGCATCATCACGAAGGCCAAAATCCATGTACTGGTCCACCTTCCAGAGGACATTGAAAGATTTGGTCCAGCAATTCGATTCGTGACTGAAGTTTTTGAATGTTTCAATCACATATTCTGTATGTGCTCAGTCTTAAGTAACCACCAAGCCCCAGGCAGGGACATCGCACAAAAATGCGTGTCCATGGAGCGTGTGAAGCATATTGCTAGTGGGGGCTTTTGGAAAGGCAAGCATGGAGAATACATGCAAGCCTCTGTCCGTGTGCAAGAAATCATCAAGCGTCATCCGATTATTCAGTCACATTTGGGGTGGGTGGTGATGGGGGAAGTCATGCCAGGTAAGTAAAGGTTTCGACAGCTTTCGGATAGCACTGCACTCACACCGTCCTATCTGTAGGAACGGCCATGAAGACACCCAAGAGCAAGCAGAAGATGGTCTTGTGGTCCGAGAGCTGCATGCCCCACTGTGTGCTGGCCAAGAATTACCCTCACGAATCTGCATGGATGCTCAGCACCTCGGTCACGTCATCCTCAGGAGACATCTGCCCACTTCAGAGCTGGGTCATAGGCACAGGCTTCAACGTAGGCCTTTGTGCTCACTCACATGCACCATCTGCTTATTGCAACTGATTTCAAGAAGGGCTCACTCATCATAGGAAAAATCCATCAAATTTTGATACCTTCAAGCCCCAAATTTTCAGAACATGTAGTCGTTAACTGCTTCCTGTTAGGGTCGGGCTTGCACCCTGCTTTTGACATGCCTGCACTCGTGAGGGACAGCCCTATCCCTGTTTTAATATGTTTGTCCCCTAAGGTAAGTTCAACATTGAAGTCACCCTGATTTCAAATTAACATTTCCTAGGATATATGTTTTATTATCAATGTGCAACATGACTGTCATACAGGCGGGTGTGTTCCCAACGGCACTAGACACCTCATTCAAGAAAGAGAGACCACCACATGCACCGTAGAAACGCTGAACCACGATGACAACCAGTTCTATGTGATCAATCTCACCGCTTTGCATAATGCTGCTCTCCTGCATCAGGCTCTCCCCCACCAGCTGACTGAGCCACGCCCCCTCCACGAAGATAGACGATCGTTCCACGATGCACTTGCAGCTTCCTTGAGGGTCTCCTTACCTAAAAAAAGGGAGGTGTCCAAAGCCAAAGCCAAACTCACCTGGGCTGCGAATAAGGCTAAAAAACAAGCCAGTGCAATGGGACCCACTTACCGAGACGAAGGTAAGTCCCATTTTTTTCCTGTCCGATCACTGGGCCTCATTTGATTTTTTTAATACCCCTAATGTGACAAGATCACGTTCCACAGGGTGATTCAGGAGATGACAGTGGCAAATCAGATGGCCCACATGACACAGCAATTGAAGGAGGCTCCCAGTCGGCCAACAAAAAGAGGCGATTTTGAATTCTACTCATGTGTAAGCATACTTTTCATTAGCTTTATAATATAATCTGACTCATCTGGAAATTACAGATATAATTATCGCATTGTTAATATGAAATTCACATTTACAGAACAGTTCGCTATGCCGCCGGGGACAATTCACACAGATCAAATTCTCCCAGAACACACTACTGACTTTTAACCTGTGACAGATGCACCCATCATCGCCGCCTGCCTTCGAGCGGCGACAACTTGAAGCAACATTTCAACAACCATTTGATGGTTGACCTCAAGGACGTCGAACGAAGAATTCAAACTGAGCTCCGGAAGAGAAACGCTGCACGCAAGTAAGTTTTTAATGGAAAAAATCAATTAAAAAAGATACTCACAAGTATGCGCCCACGATTGAACATATCACACAAACCGTACTGGCCACTTGGAATGAATGGGTCGCTGGTATACCCAGCAATATACCCATAATATTCAACAAACCGAATGATATGATAGCGATCTTCAATAATAAAGAAAACCTAAGATATGGGAAAAAACTGAGACAATGAGGCATATTTGCCCTCATGATCAGAGCCAACATGAGTTCTGGAGACGGATCTATAGATTCCCAAGAGATACACTCTCACAAATGATGCCAGGTGATTATGAGGCTGTTTAATGTAACGGTAAGCACCCAAACGCCTCATTGTGAACCGCAAAAATCAAAACTGACCTGAGGCTGCATAAAATAGACAAAATATCAAATAATTTGCGAGAAGCACCCCGAGTGTGCAAAATAAAAATTCTAAACTTGCCGATTTTTCTCAAAAAGAATTGTCGCGATGTTTCATGCCAGTACAGCGCAATACTGAAAACGGTGTCCGGGAGTAGCCCTAGCATAGGGCGGGACCTCCCAAGGGGGTTGGAGCAGCCCGCATCATCATATGCAAGTCTAGAAATCACAATGGAACTGTGAGTGACACAAAGTATGCGACAAAACTCACTCACATGGCACTTAGACAAATTGATGCAGAATCGAAGAGAGTGGCTGCTATCAGGCAAGCAGAAGTGTTCCTAAGCCTGACAGTGACTCCAATGACAGCAGTGACAGCACAAGAAGTCTTCAAGATAAACAGTTTGAGAGACATTGGCAGTTTGATGGATGGGAGGAAGTGTACTAACAACATAATCAACGACATAATGAGCCCCAAAAATCACAGCTCCCTGGGAACTTGAAAACCAAACTTCAATAACAAGACCTCATCCTGAGATTATCCCATGTATATTCACCATACATCTTCCCGCTCTGTTATTGCCATTCAGAGAAAGGGACTTTGGGAACATCACGAGGTAATGCACCCACCTAACAATTTTTACTTTAACTGACATGCATTCAGATATATTTAATGTTGACCATTGTCCAATGCTTTTACCATTGAATCTCACAGATGTGTCTGTGATGTGACAAACATGTGACCATCTGAGTCAAATTACAATATCTTTTCTCTTGACCACCACCATGTCGAACACTGTCCCCTCTGGTGATCCATTCCTGCCCTCAAATGACCATGATTCCAATGCTTCAGAAGTTGAACCTAACCCTCCCAAAGTCAAACCTAAACCTGTCTCAGTTGAAGAACGCATCAACTGCCTCAAGAAAGATAAACTCACTTCACGATCGTCTTCAGGTTCAAGTTCAACACTGCTCAGATCTCAAAATACAACCAGTGCCTCATCTGCTGAACCAGATTTCGAAGAAATTGACTTCATAGACCCTTTGCTCTGCTCTTCTGCCGCCGCCTCCTTTTCATCTTCATTGTCTGCTTCAGGTTCATCAACGCTCAATAACAAAGGCCTTTGTATCAGAATCCTCAAAATAACAACTACCTGTATGCCCATGATTTCAAGCAGGTGATTGATACCATCAGCTCGTGGAAGAGATACAAACCAAACTCACAAAAGCCAATGCGGTGAGTATATGCGTGTGTTATAGCATCCAATTGATATCTAACGCCTATTCACTGCACAAAATTTTAGGATAATGCCGCAGTGCGAGAAGCTTTGCTTTGCACACTCCTTGTCAATTTGATTGACTCACAAGAGAACTGCCAAGACGATTATACCATTCCTCCAGCATTGGATGTACATTGCCTTTCTTTTCTTTTGACAGAATTTGCCACCTTCTCATTCAAACAGACAAACATCAAGAGATGTATGATGGGCACTTTAATCTCGCCTATCCTCACTGCATACAAAGGCAACCTCACTTCAATGGTCATCGTAAGTACATTTGCCGCTTTGTTAATATATTTCTATACTCTATCAAACGGTATATAGGCAGCCATGCGCGCACTTGCGATTGATAATGTCCCTGATGACAGGGACACTCACAAGATATGGGTCATAGCAGAGCGCATCAGACACTTTGCAATCAAAGGTTGCAATATCATCAAGACCAAGGTAACTCATAATCATACTGTGGTATATGTGACTAATATATTTACAGCTTTCGAACTGAGTTAAACCAAATGTGATGAATGCCGAGGAGGATACGCAGCCCGGGAATAACCAGGCACGATGAAAGCCAAGATCGAGGACGTGCCTGTGCATATAGCCGATGTCTCTTGCAGCATCACTTGGGCCTTAAACGGTGACCTCAAGATCACGGTGCCCCTGCAAGTCAGGCTGGCATTCCTTGTAAGTTTATTTAATTGTAGGAAGACATATACATGCTAACGATCCTCTACTTTGTACTAGTGTGCCATACTCGCAGAGAACAATTTCACCGACTACTGGGGTGACGTGGACGACAGGTTGTGCAAATGGGAGGCAGACTATGGGAATCAGCTTTCTTTGTGAGTCCCTTGTATGTGTTCGAACCTGGCTGACTTAGCAACTACATAGACACATGCTCTTAATTTTTGAAGCCGACCAAGAGGATTATCCCCGACCCCCTAAAACAAAAATCGTGCAGTATCCTACAAGCGCGGCCAGCAAGCTGTCCGAGTGGCAACATGTGAGCAATTAGCTGGACAAGCCAACACTCGCAAGGCACCGAGAAAGAGCAAGACTCAGAAATCCAAGCGTTGACAGCCACACCCTCCCCCATTTCTCTTTCTTTCGATGGATCCACTGCTTTGCTCTCTTTCCAGTCTGTTTTCTGGGGCCTTTTTTTCACGTCATTGTACCCGCTCGCTTCCATGCATTTTTTTATTCCCCATTCACTCTCACTTTCCATGTAGCAGATTCTTTTATTCGGTGCTGACTGCCTGCTGTATTCATTTATTTCCTAATTCCATGTAATTTAGGGCGGCTTGGTAGAATGCAATACAAATAAATAACATGTAATGATATCTCATTGGCATAGTATGGACAGGATGCACAATAGACATTATACCATGGCTGGGACAGCCTCCCACCAAACATTGTGGGAATGTTTTGTCAAGCACAGCTCAGTCCCGATTTGTGGGCTCATAGGGAGATGGAGGTCAATGGGGGTTTGACAATGACTTGGTACCAAGGTGACATTGGAGATATTCTCATAGAACTAATTGATTAAGCCCTCAGCAACATTATTATATAGGCACATAATAATATTCAGGTTAATATATTTAATTAACATTGAAGATTAACTATTGCCCCAACCTCGAGTATTTTTAAGAGGCCTCAGCGATTCTAGTGCTCACATTGCCTCAATATTTACGCAGGGGCTCCGTAAGACCGCGCGTTCAACCTCGAGAGACTCCGACATAAACATTTCAAAGATATTTTTTACAACCAGCGGTGTATGGCAAGTAGCTGATGCTAGCCGATGCTAGCTTCATAGTAGACCTACCTTTTGGTTCATATGGGACGCAAAGCCTGAGGCGTTGGATTATATTCACAGTTCTAAATTTTACATAACATTCGATTGATAATCTATGTAGTTGAAGCAATAGAAAGGGAAAAAATTTACCCCTACGAATAGGTCTGAAAAGTCTTGACTGCCATAATTTATGCTCTCTAGAAAACACTCTAGTATCCGCAATGCAGTGGGCTTGTGCCCGAAGAATACGTAAGTTTCTTGCAAAGTAACTATCGAACCAACGGAGCAGGCAATTCGTCAAGAAAAATGCGTGTATGAGCGGAGGGTGATTGGGCGTAGAGGCGAAGACCTGACATCAATTTTTTACAGCGAACTTGAACCCCCACTGAGGAGTAAAGGATTGTGGAGCACTGTTGGACGTAGACGCAAGTCAAATGGACATTGATCATAGAGCTTTACACATACTTGCACCGAGTCGAACCGGAGCCCCCATGCATAGTTTCCGAATCTCCCATATGCAAGTGGCAAAGCCTGCCGCGGAGATGCTAATTGCATTCGTCGTAATGATTGGGATCCCAATCCTCGGCAAGTTAAGCTGACGTCGGGTATGCAAGATATGGCCCAAGAGCGGTGGGAGCAGCTCCCACCTTCTAGAAGCATAGAGGTCAGATGGAAATAGATCTCTGCACATTGTTCAGTTCCCAGTGCTCTAGCATTAGCATCGTAAATAAGACCACGAGCGGTCAAAGTGAAAGACATCGACCAGTTATGTGTGAGAGACGGTTCCTTAGCGAAGAACTTGACGGAGAACGTAAAATAAAACCATAAATAGAAGGTAGCACACACGTAGCCCAAACGCGGGAATTCTCGTGAGAGCTTGTCAGAGTGGATTCTCCGAGTCCGCGTCTAGGGCTTGATCTCACCCCCTCCCCCCCCAAAAAAAAACTCGTGTAAATTGAGTTATTGAGTTGTGAATGTGATTGAACTCCGGAAGAACCCACAGAGGACAAACTTACTGAATTATAAAATATTATGAAGCCACTCGCTAGTGTTGTGTTTGATGATAGAGACTCGGAGTGATATAAGTTAAAATTCGGTTAGAGTTCCAGAAGTAATAACGAGCAATATCTAAACGATTTACATAACCGCTCGGAAGAGTCCCTGAAGCGTGTGCTCCAGAACCACTTCTGAAGCAGGGAGTACGGTAAATCCTGCTAGACTGGAAGTATCTTGAAGGGTTAACGTGTCGTAGAGGCGACAAGATCGACGTCGGGACCAAAAGGATCTAAGCACTATATGATACGTTTGATGATGCGGCAATGCCATAGGACAATGAGAAGTGCGTAGATGATACGCTCACATGCTCGACCCCAGGAATTTGAAATAACTGCAATCCTGCAAGTGACGCGTTGATCGAAGAAAAGCTAATCAACTTGAAAGGTAGACCTGACTGACGTAGAGTGAGTTAAAATTGCGGAAGAAGGCGTTAGAAGCAATTTTAAGTTTCATCATACCCCCTTGATTAACGAAAAAAATCCTGTCTGGATTTGAACAAACGGATATTCCCATTAGCACTAGTTTTCTATTCGACGCTGTTAGTGGGAATGGAAACCCTCATTAATCTGTTCGTGTATCGCGATATTTTAGAGAGTTCCCAGGTTCAGCAAATCGATGGTCCTGCGCACGAAAAACGCGAGACACGTGTGTCAAGTCAGTATGTGCAAACTGCCAGGGATAAAATTTTACAACCCATTACTGTATTGTGGCAATTTATTTCAGTGCAGATTCAATGCTGTGATCGAGTTGCATACCGTACAATAGATATCTATTTTAACGTAGGTCGACACGCTGTCAGTGGCACCCGATCCGCCGGCGAGTTCATCCAGCAAGAAGATATGAAAATCTGGTCTCAAAAATGATAAACAATATAACTACATGAAATACACACTGTGCAGAGCGGCCGTTGCCTATAGTACTTAAACTGCTTGAAGAAAATCGTGGTCGTTTAGTTTGTTATTATTAGGCGCCATTAATTGAGATGGCGATGTGACTGTGACTCTTGTGACTGTGGCTCTCACCCACCGCCATCTGGATACTATCCGACAATTCACAGTTATCATCTGAAAGTATTGTCTTATTGGTGGATCAAGTAATTCTGTCTAGGCCTACATCAGGGTTCAAAACATATATCGGCTTTGTTGGGGCCGTGGAGGCGTCTTACACTGTGAGGACAGCAGTTTTGTTAAGCGGCTGCACCTGACCAGTTCGACTTCTACAGTAAGCTCATCTTCTCCTGCTTTTCATATTTTGTCCATCTTTAACAGAGATCTGCTATGGCCCTACGGGTTCTTGCCTCGTTGCGTGGCACGACTCGAATCAGGACTTCTGCATTTCGTCTGTGAACGTGTGTTTAGCATGTTTTCCACTTCCGACACCTATGGAAGCCTAATTAACGACAGCGGCTGGTCATAAGGTTATGTTACTCCACTTTGTTCAACTTCGGAGACAGGATGATCAGAGTCAGAACCAAACCGAGCAAAAGCTAATGAAACTCGGTCCGTCATTGCCTCGGTGTAGAAGGCATTGCACAACAAATCCAATAACTGAGTCAAAATAATCTTTTGCCATGTTTAGTAGTAAGGACACCAGGTACGCACATCTTCGTTTTCGCATTCCTCATTACTATGCATAATGCTCCAGTCAAGCGCCATGATCGGGAGACTTTTTGATAACTGGTGCTCCCGGTATTCAAAAACAATGGTAGTGAGTCGAGTATGGTGTACCGTATTAATTAGTTCTTTTCCTAAGCCGGAGTTTACAAAATAGGTAATGTGACATGTCAATGTCACCCCGTGTCACCCCGGTCACGGCGTCAAGCTAGCCAATGAGGGGTGCGTACGCATGTCGTTGATTCGCGTGCTTGTGGCGTGCTGAATGAGGATGAAAGGCTGACAAGCCCGCGGCGATTAACCCATATATTTTACGACAATTACCCTGATGGATTTGTTATTACGCGCTTAGCTGCCTATATTATCTGAATCTTCAATCTGGCTTCGTCATATCTCCAGCATTCTCTTCAACCCACCATGGCACCTGCACCATTCTCTCTCCTGGGGTCGCTCTCTCAGTTCGACTCGCGTGACGAGACGCCTGCGATCGGCACTGTCTTCCTCAGTCCTAGCGTTCAGCTATCAGATATTCTTGTTCGCTCAGACTCTGACACGCTGCTCCGAGACCTCGCAACGCTGGTGTCCCATCGCGGGGTCGTCTTTTTCAAGTCTCAGAATCTATCTGTCAACCAGCTGAAAGAACTTGGTACGCGACTCGGTGAACTATCAGGCAAGCCACAAACAAGCACGTTGCACAAGCATCCCATCTCCGAATCTTCGCCCGAGTTGGGTGCGGACATATCAGTTATTTCATCAGAGGGGCATGTCACGAAGCATCTATGCGTTGGCTTATACTGAAGCATCTTTAATAGGGGTATCGCACGTGCCGACTTCGTGAAAGAGAGTCGCGCGAGTAATGGATGGCACTCAGATATCACCTTTGAACGTGTTCCTTCGGATTATACAGTAAGTATACCATAACGAACTTGGGGCCTGTATTTATAGATTGCCGACTAGCTCCTCAAGATGCATCGACTTCCATCAGGTATGATTTCAAGCTCACAGTGAAATCGCTTGCTGATTCACACATGGCTCCAGTTGGAGGAGACACATTGGTGAGTCCCAGTTCCGATGTTTTGAATATAATATCCTCACGAGAGGCTGTCTCCATTGAAAAACAAAGTGGGCCAGGTAATGCACCCGCGCTATTTTTTCTTTCTCATACCAATATAGAGATACAGTGGTTACGAAGCGTATGATAGACTCTCGCCTACGTTGAGATCCTTCTTGGAGGGTCTCACTGCTGTTCATAATGCGGATTTCTTCATTAAGGTGGGCTCTAATGCACCATAACTTATAAAGTTCCGCTAATAACTTGTCCTTAGTACGCGAAACAACTTGGGCTACCAATCCAGGACCCACGTGGATCCCCTGAGAACACCGGGTCTGATTTGACTGCCGTGCAGTAAGTCAATGTGTTAAACATATTTACGACGTACTCATCACATAACCAGTCCTGTTATTCGCACCAATCCGGTTACAGGGTTTAAATCATTATTCGTTAACAAAACGTACGAGATTCTTTTCATTTTGAAGTATCCATAGCTTTACTGCAGTTTCATGGTAAAGATTCACCAAACGTATTGTTGAGCTGCAAGTAGAAGAATCGGACGCTCTCCTCGCATACCTCTTCCGCCATATTTCGGAAAATCACGATTTGCAAGTACGCTACCGCTGGAATGTCAACGATATTGCCATCTGGGATAACCGCAGCACTTTCCATACTGCGACGTAAGTCCGGTCAATTTTTTTTCTTCTAGAAATTGATCGCACACGACAGAAATGACTACGGCACGGAACGCAGAGCGGGCGATCGTGTGGTTAGCATTGGCGAAAGGCCGTTTTTCGATCCGAAATCGCGCTCGAGGAGGGACACCTTGGACTTCATGTGATATTCTAGCGCGGATTGGTCTTCTGTGGCATTCTCTCGGTTGAGGTTCAGGAGGACCCCCGCGGGTTTAGGAAGACTCAACCTTTTGTATGTTCTATTCCGTTAGAATAAATAAGTCGTTTGACCGGGGAGATTAATCCGAGGGTCACTTCTAGTCGGTATGGACGGAAAATGGAAGAGCCGGACTCTTGCGGTTCAGGAGATAACCAATCCGTCGATCAAGGTCGGGACAAACCTATCTTGTTCACATCGAAGAACAAAACGCCCATTTACCAATTTTGGAGGATACCGTTTGTCGGAGTCGGGGAACCCCGTTTTCCGCCTCCCCTCTTGCCTTTCGGCTCTAACCATGCCTTCGGTTGGCGTTTCAGTCCAAGATCTAAGCATCGTGTTTCCTCGTTCCGATTCCAGGTGTTGGAGTAAGAGTGTACGACATAAGGAGCGAAGGCTCATCCCCCATTGATGAACACAATCTATGGTCAGAAACAGCTAGTGACAACGGCGTCGACCTCGAGCTCGGGTGTGTGGTACCTCCATCTAGGAAGGACGATACGGAAATCGGTGGCCGTGAAGGCACGTAGGAGAATGATTTCATTCATGATTGTTATCTCTATAACTGACTTCGAGTCATAGTTTGCCTAAGTTCAAAGCGCCAACATAAATTGTACACATGAGCGCCAGTCACGGTTCTATAGGGTAATTCGGCTTTGAACCGGCTTCAGCGTGTTCTTGCAATACGATGCGGATGATGATATGAGACGTTCCGAATGTTTATAAAAAAGCTGCTATCGATAATAGACATGGTCCAAACCTCCCACCGATCAAGGATATACCGTCACTGGGACTCCCTTGCCTGTCTCAAAGTCGAATGATCTACCAGGAGAAAACTGGGCGTTGGCTTTTTTGTTATTTTGGATGAGGTTAAAGGCATGGTGTCTGGCGAACATCATGTTGATGGACAAAGAGCAACTGACGCTTTTTTTTGGCGGCATTGACAGGGACATCTGCATTACACCTTGGCCAGGCTTAGCTTCGCTGGAAATCGAAGCTGAAAGTCTACTAGGGCGACAGTACGGATACCCGGTGGAAGCAGGAAATAAAACCAGGGTGCAGGTAAACCACCAACAAAACAACAACACGTTTGGTTGCTTCAGATTGCATTACTAGCGCAGCTGAACGCGCTTCCTACCGTGTTCGCACGGTAGCTGTCAATAATTGATTGGACTGAAACCTGATTGTGGTGTCTTGGCAATTGGATACATAATAAGCGCGAAAGCACATACATAAACGCCAGGTCCAAGGATGAAAATACCGAGGAGGATAAGGACAACGTTTATGGTAGTCTCGAGGGATCGCAAAGGTGTTGCCCATTTCGCACCGCCCGGGTATAGCGTAAGGTATGCCATGCCCTAAGAAGCAAGAGTCAAGTCGATGAGTGGGCAATCATCTATCGACCAACATACCCAGAAGATAAACCCAAACCAACAATCTAAATGCGGAAAACATTGAGGAGGGTCCTTAATGCAAAGGAGGGTTACGCACCAAAAAGAGAGCTCATGACGCTAAGCATATCCGAGAAGAAAGGTATGACTTCCGCAATAACAAACGCCGCGGCCCAGGTGGCTCCGATGATGCCTGCCCACGCAGCCCAACCAATGAACGTGTTAGAATGCCGGTGTCGCGATGTTTGGAACATGCGGAAGAAGACAAAACGGGCTGTCACTGACTGAAAACATAAATGTTGCATCAGTGGCTATAAAGACAGACAATGGGTAGTTATAGCCCACAGAGTAGAGTGAACCTAAGAATATGATTGTAGGTATAGCGAATGAGAATGCGATTTTCTTGTAGATGGGCTGCAGGGAGCCAAATGCGGGTGATGTGACATATTGATTGCCTGGAGACATAACTGCTAGGTTATGGCTGAAATAAGCGGCGATCAGGAACTACCGGTGTAATGGTACATCACAGCTCCACAGACGGTGAAGACAGCGATTTCAGCGATGGTCACTGCCCACAACGCTTTCGGAAAATCCTTCGGATTCTTCATCTCTGCAATGAACTGAAAAGCATGAGCCTACAAAGTAGAGGACTCTAGAGAAGTGACTTACAGATGGTAAAGTGATTTGGCCCACGAAACTGTAATGGTGTTAGTACTGGGTGCCTAATGACTCCAGAAACGAACGTGTATGTAATGTTCAAGAAAGCAGACATTCCTGCTCGCCATGCTTCGTGAGCAACACACATGGTTCTACCCGCTAGACCCACCCGAGACGAAGGTCGTGCCTTTTGCAGGAAACAGTGTGACAATAGGATCCTCGCCCTCCTTGAATCCGAATGGATGATCTTGTATGGCGGCGAAAATGATGGCGAGTATTACCGCGATGCCCATGGTGACAGCACTGAATATACCTAGGGCGCTAAGTTGCGAGAGAGTGCGTGGTAAGGATATAAAAAAGCAAATGATGGCGACGATGGCGCTGAATGCGATTGTGCACATGGCACTGTTGGAAAGCGTATTGAGTAGCGTTGCGCCGACGAGACAATGTAATGCTAAGAAAGATTTTACTCTATAATCACATGCATGCAAACCAGGCCGTTGAGCTCGCACCTTGGATAAAAGTATTGTTGAGGATAAACATCACGGCCGTTCCATACCACGCCCATTTTGATCCCCAGAAAAGCATCTGTCCAATGTCGCATACACTCTGGATCTGCGGGTGTTTGAGGCAAAATCGCCACAGAACGAGTGACGTGTATTGAACCGTTGCAGCGACCCCGACCGTCACGAGCACACCAGGAACCATGCCCAGGACAGAATATGAAAACGGGAAAGACATGATCGCAAGACATATGTACTCGGAAAACAGTAAAGCTGCGGTCTAGAAAAGGGTGATCAGGTCGACCGCACGAATGAAAGGAAATGCATCAACTTTCTGCCAGCTGCATGTCCTGAACTGAATCTCATTGTCTTTCTCCAATGCGATCTGGTGGTTGACCAAGTCGATGTCGGAGCTCTCGTCCGTGGAATCCTCATCATCCCTCTTAACATCCATCTCGCTGGGGGGCGTGTTTCCGGGCAGAGTAGCCATATTGTAGAAGGGATGAGAATAGGTGCGCCGGGGTGCCAGCGCTCGATAAGGAATGCACAGCGTCCACCGTGGGGTTGCGAACGGGAGCCGAAATAAGCACCACTTTATATGATGTCTGAAGGCGCTGGTGGTGACGCCATTCGAATCCAATCGACCTCTATCATCTAAAGTCCAGCGACAGGATTATACTTGGTTGAAAGGAAAGCGAAATCAAGCAAATGGACTCTACGTGTTCCTGAGTGCCTTGCGTCAACAAAATGGTCGATACGGTACCACGCAGTTGGTACTGCCGTGAGGAGGCTCACCTACCGCCCGGTTGGCGCAGGATCATTGATCGATGATCGCCCAGCTTCATGATCTCCACACCCAACCTACACCAGCCTCTCCCTTCTGTCGCATCACTGCGGTGTTGTAGAATGGGCGCATAGCTTGTCACCTGCACACAAATCTACGGCGTGGCCCCGCGCGATGCTTTATATAAGAAGAGAGGTGTCGCTTAGTAAAGGGGGGAGGGCAACTAGACTCCAGTTGCTGGAGGCAGTACTAGGTACTTGAAATGGAGACTGATCAGCATGACAAAGATACGGTATGCCTTTAGCTCCCGTGTGACGTAGTGGTCACGTCACGCGCCACGCTCGACCAAGTACATACTATACACTGTACAGTGAAAGTAGAGATGAATATCTGGTTTCTACCATCAAAGGCTATCACTTATTGGATTTTTGGATACTAGCGAACCACAGTTCCATCTAGTCTTGACATTATCTTATTATGCTTGTGAAGGTACCCGTACAGTTTGAGGAGATTGGCTTTTGCCATAAAATTCCTCTAACCTCATCTTCTCCTCCTTATACAGAATACTTTGCGTCTCCAGCCTCTTTGGGACAACTCCCTTACGTTCCGTTGTTGGGTGAAAGTCAAACTTGTCTACACCAAGCGCACGCAGTGTCTTCTTTTCCACAAGGCTGTACTCTTGAGCATTTTCCCTCGAAAAATTGAACGGCTTATCTAGTTTCAGTGAGACAGGAGGGTTGGTAATGATACGATGGGCGCGTGTGTGATTCTTGCTCGCCGAGTGAAGCATAAGGGGGTGGAGCAGGATGACATCCCCAATTTCGCCCGTGAGCTCAACAAAATTCGTAAGCGTCGTACGAGCCAACTCGAGAAAACTAAATTTCTGGGAGAGATCGCCGAGTGCGTTAGATGGGGTAAAAGAGAGGCCAGTGGGGTGGCATCCTTCAGGATGGGCAGCTAGATAGCGCGCGACATGCTCGAGTCCTTCGGGAGATATGAACGTCCCGCCTCCACGCGACTTTATGTCCGAAAATAATGGTATGACTAAGAGACCTTGCTCTGGCGAGTCCAGATAATGTACCTGGTTTTGTCTCAGTGCTCAAGATGTTTATGGAGTGACAGACACTCACAAAAAAGTCACCATCAACATGCCAATTGTCGAGATCTCGAGGATGTATATTTATGTCGGCATATTCATCCCTCCCGAGATTTACGATGAACGTATCGGCCCAGTATTCTGTTTTCGGGTCAATCCGATCCTCCCCCCCAAGTAACTCGCATATGGCTCCCCAAGCCTAATGCGAACTTAAACATTCTGGATTTTAGCAGAGGAGTCCGACGTACTTTTGGAGCAAACTCCTTTGCAGATACTTTGTTATGCTGAGGCATGTGTACCTTTTCCACGTGCTTAGAGCTCCACTCAGAATTATCATTCGGATCAAGTCCAAGTCGAATCCACACGTCTTTGCTGAACTCGCGAGATGCCTTGGCCGTAAATGCTTGCTTGATCACGACATATCCATGCTCGAGGAAGTGATCTACTTGTTCCGCTACCGAAAACGGTCGGCTTTAGGCATGGCATTTGACAAGAGTACATACGTGAGAGATACTTGTACTCCTGGCTCATTGGGCAAAGATTTTACAGGGTGATTTGGCCTGAGCGTATTTAAACGTGTGCGGATTAACGATCTTGCGATCCGCCAATGCTCCGGGAAATGGCAGGTGCTTCGTCATATGCCTAACGTGCATCTCCATAAACAGTGGGTCGGTCCGAAGGTAACGAGAATAGAACTTATCGAAGAGAATCGTGCATACCTTTTGTGTAACAATATGGCATCCTTCGAAGCAAGGTGAATGGGTGAAAAACATATCTACGTAGTAAAATTGCTAAAAATCAAGCTTTTTAGCGATACGGCGATACGCATGGACCATGCATAGTTCAGACATTCACGTGATGCATCAAGCTGCACTCGAGCCGTGACGCGTGACACAAAGGATTCGAAGCAATTATCGACATGATGTAATGCAAGAACTCTGTCAAATAGGTTTCGAAATACCACTCTTCTTTATGCCGAGGAGGTACATAATCTACATCACTTGCGACGTAGATCAGTCTGGCCAGCAGCTACAGACATGTTCTGACTAACGCTGTCACCAACGTCCCAATATTGGTTGCCAACTACTAAGAGTTTAAAGGGTACGTCTTTAGAATTTGCACACACTTGTCTGAGCACGTAAATTGTTTCGTTATATCTTTTAGCTCTTCCCCTATGACGAGGTTGAATCTCAAAATGAATTCTCTGCTGTGCCGCATACCGTTTCACCTTCTGGGATTTATTACATGTCCCAACTTACAGCGAAGAGATGGATCCGCCCATATCTTCGATTGATATTAGAGTACCGCATTTCCTCATCTGAAGTGAATTACTCATTACTCAAAATCACGAACCTGATTGCTTGAGATTCGCTGTCACATTACGTGGGTAGTTCTAGGTATCCCCCGAGCCTGATGTTTTTCTCAGTCTTATTCCAGTGATTCGGCCGGCCTCGGCCTCTTCCAGCTTGAAACCGACCTCCCAATGGGCCAGTGACCAAGCCGAGACTTCGATCTTCAAAACAAAGAGTGTCCATCACTGGAACTCTCGCAAGCTGTATTCCACAAGAAACGAGACTGAATCTTGACGCAGTTGAGTGAATCATTTCCCAGAGAAACCATGTCAAATCGCCCCGCCCTCAGACATGTCAGAAACCGAATTCGGACGGTCAGATCCCGTTCTTGAGTATTTTTGGAGCTCAATATTCCGTTATAATGATCAAGATCCTGGTATTGTTTCCTCATCCCCCATTCTGTTTTTTTTTTGAGGACTCTACACACTTCCCTGGAAAATCAATATCAATACCATGGCCAGTATTGAAGACAGCGTATTTGACTTGTAAGGCGCTCTCCTCCGCTGTTTCAAACTGCTTACCGAAATAGTCTGGCCTACAACTATACGTTGACTGCTGCCTTCAGTGGGTTAACTTTGTTCGTCACTCTTGTGTGAAACGTTAATTCTCCCTCATCGCAGCCTTGATGGTGTATGACACTTTTATCACATTCCCCGACGAGATCACCTTCATATGGAAGGGTAATTTTCGTTTGGCGCCATTATTTTACGTTATGACTCGATATGGGGGTATTCTCAGTCGGGGAGTCAACATATACATTAACAATGCACAATTCCACAGTGCGCAGACCGAGGTATACAGCCCCTCATATTTGCTCTATTTGTTCCCCAATTCTGACAATACCTTCAGTATGTAATCTTATACTCAACCCAACTGTAAAAGATTAATAAGTTCAAAGCCTATGTTCCGACCTTGGCTTTACCATGAATTCTCTGGCGTTGGTGGTTTGGCTCGGCATACATGGTAATGTGACTTATCATTTCAGACCTCAGATATTACCGACTCATCCTTCCAGGGTTGCTGATCATGCAAACATATGCAATCTGCCACCGTAATTGGGTAGTTCTTATTTGGCTTCTGCTTCTGGCACTTGGTTCTTTGGTTCCGAACATTGTGAGCTGTGCTGTTGCAGAACACATTACTAGTAGGACATGACATGGTGGTTCTAGCTTCTGACAGTGACAACAACATGTTCTACTGAGGGCCAAGTTACTCACGCAACTATTCTGTACGTGCTATTCTGTGCTGAGGCGCCCTACTAATATTGTAATTCTAGAGGTAATTATTCTTGTTACCTAGTATCACTTCTACGGTTAAGTTTGAACGCAGAAAACACAATTGCCAGCATTACTGAGCTCATATTCGATACACTCATTGCGGCGGTAACGTTCTACCGGATTCTGAAATTATGGAATCTTCAAAAGACCTTGGAGAAGAACTCTTTGACCCAGCTGCTCTTACAGCAAGGTACGTCAGTTATAACGCTGGAGCCATACAGGGATAACCATATGGACTTTTTCAAGGCGTTTTTCATTATTTGTCAGTCTACCTTTGCGTTTTTAGGCAGACACCTGTTCTTGACGGGCGTTTTCTTCTCTGTGTTAGATTCATTCTGATTTTTGAAATTGCTACTACATTGTTCAATAAGGTGAAGCAATATATACTCCATGAGGTGCAGTCTAACATATTCTACTGCACGCAGATTCTTCCGGTGCGCTTACTGATATTCACCGCCCCATACCATTGCCCGTTAATTACAGCAAACCCCAGCCTCCCCTTGTATCAGTGCTAAACCCGATGTGGTATTCGTATGTACGCATCCGCTATTTCTTTGATGTTATTCACCAAGAAAAATCAAGATTGAACAGCATCATTATTTCCCACTTTTTGTTGGGTATTCGCAAGGCAACCGCGCCTCCTAATAGAACTGCACAAGCCACCCTCCCACTCACCAGCTTTTACGCTGTTCCTGGACACTCGGATGGCAGTCCTGGCTCGGAATTTAGTAATATTATCGTGGAAAGGTCTTTGGACGGAACGTAGAGGACATTCGAACTGGGGATAGCCACATTCTCCCAGACAATTGATCTCCCCATTCTTAATCAGCGACATCTATTTAAATACGTACACTGATGGGTAAATGCCACTGCCAGTATACTAGTCATGTATAGAAAGTGAAACGATGTGTGACTGACCTTCCCACCCATCCTTTTCCTGAAAATGCGACATGTTTATATGCTCCTAGGATAGAAATTCACTTATCTGATCTAGGTGAAAGTATTTTATATTTGCGAGGTGAAAATCTACTAGGTAAGCAGTTTGTAAATTACATACATGTAAATCGCTAACCCGAAGCGGCTTGGGCGTCTCAGTTATTGTAATTGGCTCACAAAAGTTGCTATTGTGTTCTAAAACATTATCTCCCCTCCCCATAATTATCAAGCGAAACCTCGATAGGTTTTCTCTAGCCCTCCCGCAGACGACATCCAAAGGGATGGCCGTTGACCAGATGTCGTTGAGTCTCGTACCTCGTTCTTTTGGACCATCGCCCTTTGAACAGCGACCACAACAAGTGAGGAAGCACGGCCGACAATACTCTGTTCAACTTGATATTGATCAAAAACCCATTGATCACGAGGATAGTGAGAGTGAACAGGAGGGCAAGAGTTTGCCGCCACTACCGGCAGGAGGTGAGTGCACTGTGGCTGACTCTATGCGGCGCGAGTCTTACCTGCTCCAGAACAGCCGTGTTATTCGCCATCGCGTAGTGAGTTCAACTTCTCAGACTCATACTTGTTCGTTGCAACGTAATAATCTGCGGCTTCAGAATCCCTGGACGCTGCCTTGGAGGTAACAGCCGCTGCTCAGATTCAGGTGTCGGGTCTGTCTATCGACTTGGCAATGCTTTTTTCGACTAATACTAGACGCAGTCTCTCAGCCAGAACCATCTCCAGAAGAATTGTTCGCTCGTCGTTTCGGATACGGCGTCTCGGCTCCACCACCACCCCCAGCCGAAGAAGAAGAGTTTGTGGCTTTTTCTTCTAGTCCACGTCCGCATTCCGCCCGCCGCCGATTCACACCCTTCAGCGACGAGGAGGAAGGGAATCTCGTCGTGATCCCACCTCCGCCTCTTCGTACGTCTCACTTTCGTCTTTACACGCCGACATCTTATCATTATCAGTTCGGCCTGCGTCTTTCTGGCGAAACACCCGACGCTCAGCACTCCACACACCCTCGCTCCATCTTGTTCGCCGTGCAACTTTTCTTGCGGCGGGGCTAGCACTGGATAAACCCGTGTGCGACCTTTCTGCCTTCTCTGTGGAAAGCAGAATCACGGTGGGCAAAACGAGACGCCTTGGCGGGAGCGCTGCAGTATCTCTCAGTTGGAACGTATTCGGTTGAAGCCATGTTGTGGCGGTTGTCTTGGTGTATAATTCATGTCACCTTCATCATGACCACCCAAGCCCAGACAGGAGTTATATCAACCTCGACATCGAGTTTCAACTGGTGGCCCTACCCGGCTGGAGGGGTTTCCACCTCTATTTCCACCTCCCCAACCCCCTCCTCGTCCCTTCTTGTTGCCCCCACTACAGAAGCTTTTTCTCCTACTTCCACCTCAATATCTACGTCTTCGGCCTCGCATCCCTCTATATCAGAGACAACAACCATTTCTTCCCATAGCTCTGTCCCCTCCCTCATTCAAATCACTGCATTGACATCTATTCCGGTTTCTTCACCATCGTCAGGACCACCATCGCCCTACAAGCCTCGGCCAACTCAATTAAACCCGCTCTGGCTCATCCCGATTTGTTTGCTTGCAGGCGCTGTGCTCGGAGCGGCTGTCGGATTTTTTGCGTGGCGTTGCTTCGGAGCAAAGAGAGCCAAAATGAATGCGGATGGTATTCCGGAAGGCTACGCGTGTGCGTACGATCACGATAAGGACGTTGATAAATTCGACGTAGATGAAGATGTGGACGTAGAGCGCGGACGAGGTAGAGAGTATGCATATCTCGGACGGCGACCCACCTTGGATGTAGGACACGCTACGCGTAGGGTGCCATCCAACGCAAGCGCGTCGGGAGCGCGCACGCGGATGGAAGGTCCACAAGCCCGAAAACGAAGCGGAGCAGTCGGTGCTGCACACGCCGGTGCCATTGATGTCGGCATACACGAGAACACCAACCATGTCAAGTCGTCATTGCTTTCAACGCTGTCACCAGCCGGAGTCGTAGATTTATCCTCCAAGCCTCTTCCCTTATCGCCCGTCACTTCGCATTACCTGTTTGGCGACGGAGAAGACTGCGTTGACGACGGGGTGCGATATGATACCATCAGACACAAGAGTGTTAGACGGCGTATATGGGAGCGGCTGGGTTTTGCAGAAGAAGACATCGGGAGGAAGAAGAGTATAGAGCACGATGGTGAAGGCAGGCATACATGGAGTGCGGGAAAGAGAGAGGAGCCTGACGTAGGCGTGGGCCGGAGTCTAAGTTTGTGGGGGAGAAGAAAGTCAATGAAAGAGGGTCGCGTTGAACGGTGGATTAGAGGTGTGAGGGGAGATCATGAAGAGGACGAACCGGAACGGATAGTCCTTCAGCAGCAAGTGACAGATTCAATGGACTGTGAAAGGACACCGCTGCAGCAGGGAACTCCGGAACTCGTTCTAAACGCATTACGTTGCGTCACGCCTACCACACGGCATTCACATGGATCTGATGACGATGTTGGTTTTGATACGAAGCCCCCCTACCCATATTCTTCTGTATCGCATGAAGCAGTCCCACCTGTCAAGAATAAACAGCCCTCGACAATACGTGCAGGTCAACGAACCAGTATACGGAAAGTGGAGCAGCGTCCCCGTGGTGTCTCACTGCAAGATCCTGGTCCTATACTAAGAACTGGCAACACGAGTCTACAGAACACTTCCAAACAACGTACATCGACATCAAAGAAAGCCTTCTCTTTACGTTCTCCACCATCGGTGAGCTCTGCAGGCGCCGCCCTATCTCCCGAA
The DNA here is from genome assembly GCA_015039355.1 of Ramaria rubella. Classification (NCBI taxonomy): domain Eukaryota; kingdom Fungi; phylum Basidiomycota; class Agaricomycetes; order Gomphales; family Gomphaceae; genus Ramaria; species Ramaria rubella. The sequence continues at coordinate 36,673 of MU134502.1, forward strand.
GGTCTTGCAAGCCATATGCCACAGAGTCCATCAAGTGTGTCTCGCTACAGTGCAACACCGCATACTCCCGCACTTCCGACGCTCTATCGCTCACCCACACGTACACCCACACGACCCACGCCTTCAAAGGACTTTCAAACTTCTCTGACGCGAGCCGCGCCTTCTCGTCTGGCTCGCCCAATATCTAATATGACTTCACGAAACTATGACTCGTCAAGAGACATTTGCACCCCAGTCAACAATACCGTGCAAACCGTACTTCAGCACCATCCATCATCCTCACTTCCTGCTGGTCCTTCATCCGTGACATCGCCCCCTCTTCAATCTGCGCTCTGCTTCGATGCTACGCCCACACCTTCTGCATCTCCTGGAATTACTGCAGCATCACGAGTGTCAAGATCGAAACCCTCGACTTCGCGTGCTAGTGGTCGTTCTTCAGTGCGCCCATCTGTTTCTTCGGCTCTATCACGCCCTCCCTCACACAGTCCAACTGTGACGAACTCCCGCCCTCTCTCTCCAAAGGAGCGCTATCTGGCTCGACAGACCGCTACCGCAAGGGTAGACATGATATTGACAAGGTCGTATAGCTCCCGTAACTTCGAAGAAATTCCTGTAAGCCCCACGATGTTCGGTGCAGTGATTAACGAAGATGTAGGAGAACTTGGGTTGGATGAAGGTGACGTGGCGACTTTCCAGGCGGAGGGAGATGGCATTGAGCAACGATTAGACAGGCTGAGAATGCGGGAAGGGGGAATGTATTAAATCGGGGATCGTGAGACGCGTGAGGCTTATCGTATACTGTCAATTATTCTCTTCATCATCGTTATAAACTCTACAATCTCGTGTACAAATGATGAGCTGAACTGCACCTTACGTTCTCGTTCTCGAGGATCTGTTCGAGAGCACAACTAGCCTCGAGACACCTGATTGGACACTCGAACCGAGACACGGCGGAGTTACACGGTATTCAAACGGCTTCTTTTCGCTGACTCCTTACAAGCTGTCAGACCGGCGCGTCTTGTCCTCCAGTGTGAATGCAGAAACCTACCTCGGATTGAATAGAACGAAGGATTCTGTTTGTTCTGGCTCCCCTGCTTGTAAATTTTGATCCTGACGAAGCATTTTTCTGGCTTTCCATTCGCCCTGCATCCCTGGATCGTCTAAATTTACGCCGACTGCTCAAACACTTCAAAACCAGTCGCTGGCCATCCTGATTTGCTATGAGCCACTGGTGGCTATGGGACATGCTCATATGTCCAATGTAAGGATGGAACCAAATCGATGGTACTGTTTTTAATTCACAAATTTAATAAAATACGAATGTTACCGACGTAGAAACTAGCGACCGAGGTCACTACCATGAGCACAGTGACTCTCATGTACACCTCAGGCATAGTTTGGAAGCTTAAGCCTTTGTACCCACCTGACTCTGGCTACCAATAGTGTCACCGCACGCAGCAGGCACAGGGTATTCAGGGGATGCGATTAGAGCGATCACACCTGTTTCTGGCGGGGGGAAAAGCCAAGAATGATCGCGATAGAAGGCCACAAGTATGTCTAGGCCCCACGTTCGACATTCCGGTCTTTCCATTCCCTTTTTCCGAATCAGTCTGCTTCATAATTTTCTTTGCATCCTCGAGCTATAAAGGAGAACATGTTTGCGTCCAGAAACGACAGAAGTGCAACTTGAAAGACCTCGCCTTCAAGAAACCTCATGGTACGCCTATAACCTTTGTCACGGTTTCGATCTCATGGTATTGCCATTGTTAGATGCGTACTTACCTCAAGTCTCTCAATATAGTCGCAGTACTGTTTGCTTTGATAATCTTGGTCCTACCTACACCGACACACGCTGCCATTGTATCCGATGCCCTTGCCATCAGAAGCCCAACTGGTGTCCAGGAATTCTCTGGTCCAGCAATCACCTTCGCCTACAAGGCTTCCGGAGAAAGGCTTGGAGTAGTGACGACTGACCTTGCAATATTGAAATCACTTCAACCCGAATTCGACAATTCGATTGTCGTGCGAGGGTTTGCTACCGCTGCTGCAATAACGGCTGTCACCTGTGCTACCGCTCAGCCTCCCCCTGTCTGTATCGCTGGAGCGGTCACTGCGGTTTTCACAGCATTTTTCTCCATTTATCAAGCGAGCGGTTCCAAACGCGCCTTATCGACATACGCCTTACTCACTGACTATCCTCCCACTAACGGCTGTGGTACTGTCTGCCACCTCAAGAGTGAGGCGCCCGAAGGTGGTTGGAGGCTCATCGGGAACTTCACTGCGAACGGTGTTTTTCACTCACTCCACTATAGTCGGGCCGGGAATGTGTCTGGGTTACGCGCAGTTGAGCATGGTTACGCAAGCGGGAACGTTAAACGAGGAGAGGCCAACGATGGCGGAGTTGTCGTCGATTATCTCTGGAATACCAACAACATGCAGGCGTATGACTCGTTCGACAGCACCCCGACCAGCACGACCGATTTCGCGGACGATGTTGTGACTGGCCTCGAGGAAGACGACGACATTCTCGGATGTGCCAACTTTGAAGATTCTGATGGAATTTTGGCTCCTGGATTGATGGCCATTGGCTGGAACAACCAGCCTTTCGAGTTCCAGGATGGTGAGTCGGCGGCGCTTTTGGGAGAGTGCGCAAATATAAACTAGTTGAAGTATGGGATGGAGGAATTGCTCTGATGCAGGTGATAAATACACAACCTGGGAAATATAAATGCTCATGTTCAAGTGAGACAGGAACACATTATAGTTCTCGTGTACTACTAGCTCCTGCCAGTCACAATCCAATTATGCCTGTTGAATGATGTTATCACTGCGGGTCTTAGTTGTGAGTATTCAGGTAGCGACCAAATCAAGCAAGGTGTAAATTTAAATTTTTCGGAAGTTCGCAATGTGTTTAAGAGCTAATATTGTTGACCTCCTTTGATGGTTTCTATGACCAATCCATTCGCTAGATGTACTCACAACAACTTGAAGAGTGTTACTTCCATAATAAAAAATACGGCTAAATGCGACAGTCCCATGTCCAAGCAAAGAGATAAGACCACAGCACAAGAGCGCCACCTTTAATGAGGGACCGCCCTTCGCTTTGAGCGTTGGCACTCTCTAGACCAGACAACGAGCCAGCGCTTTGCGTGAGTGGCTCCCAGGGGGCTAGCTCATGTGGTGATGCTGAGCTTGCATAAAGATATGCTAAATCATGGTGGTTCCTTGAGGCAGGCGCTACCGTCGGGAGTCCCGTGCGGATGCACATGTTGCGCGAGGTCTGAGAAATGATTCAGTCCTTCCTACTTCCACATTTATCGATTATCACCTTTCTTGTATTCTCTTAATCCCACGTCACTTCCTGTGTTTGTCCTGCTGGAACGTGTAGGCTGGTACCTCATCGAGAACAGGTATGGTACGCGTCGGCTCTGGCAGGCAGTACTCACTGGCCTTTTTCACCGTGTAAAGCACTGATGCCGTAGATTAGGCAGAAAATATTTGGTTAGGCCGAGCAGCATACGTCTTACGAGCGAAGCCCCCCACTATTGTCCGGCCCGTGTGCTTTGGAGCAAATGAAACGAAAGACTATTAGGAATGTTTGTTCGGGCTCTCCTGCTTAACATTTTGGTTGTAAGAAATTTTGAGCTTGACGACGCAGGCACATCTTCTGGCTTCAATTCCAAAGTGCCCTGATGGCTTGGGTCGCTGAAGTTTATGCCGACTTCTCCAACACATTAAACTGGTCGCTGTCAATGTTCGTCCTTATTTGCCAAACACGCCGCTATCGGATATGCTCACATATCCGGCTTTAAGGTTGAACGTTGAACGCTGGAATCAATTCTGTGAGCCATGACATCATCTCAACTTCTAATGTATGACAGACTTTACAAAGTGCAGATGACCGTGACAACATCGAGAACCAGTGACCGTCAGAAAGAGAGCCAGGGCATTCGGCAGGGGGGAGAGCAAACTTCCTAATATAGATAGACCTTTAGAGCTGGGTGGTAGTTTGAGACTACGCACATGAGTGGAAGAGCATCCATGACAAGAGTTGAAATCTAAGGGACATTCATTTTTCCGCGTAGGAATTCTAGTTACGTACCCATTAATATATGGGTAATTCATTGCTGTACCGATGGTTCTAAGCGCCACAAGACTTGTGTCGGTGGCCAGCGTAACATCGTTCTGAGACCATGTTAAGCGAAGTTCCACTTGGCGTAAACAGTGATTTTCGGTGGGTTGTTGATCCACATATTTTTTCCAATACGGCACGCGGCAGGGAGCCGCAACCTGGGAGATCTACGGTTACTAAGCATTGCAGTGTTGGACCTCGTCGATCTATATAATCCTCTGTGACAAGGCGAATAGTCGGTGGCGGTTTAGTAAGCGAGTTGGAGTGAGGGAGTATCGAAGTTGTGTTTGCAGAGTCGTTAAGGATGGGATTATGGGGGTGTTACTCAGTGGGTGGATTAGTATGATGGACAAGGGATAATGGAGGGTTGGGGACGTCAAGTATAATAAAAGGTGTGTGGATGAATAATAGGAGAACAAAATAAACACATGGAGCAACGAACGAGGTGCTGTGGCACCCGCAGTGAAGTGTAAGACCACGCTCAAACATTCAAGTTTTTGCAGACTCCAGTAGGTGTGTTCTTTCGAGTATATAATGATTCCTATACACAAGTCTTCATTTATGTAATAACCACGTATATCTGCTCACATGCTGCCAAACTCATGAGCCTGCGTTCCCACTCCGGAGCTGAATATGAATGCTAGGACTGTACTAATAGAATAATCAGATCAGAACTGTCCGAGTCAAGAATCGAAACTGGCACCTATCCAAGCGTTTCTTTCGGTTGCGGGCCGTTCAAGTTGTGATCCTATCCTACATTTTGAATACTAGCATCAGAGGTGCGGACTTACGCGTTGCCTAGAGCCAATATGTAGCTGATGTTTTGAAGAGCTTCTCCAACGAACAGAGTATTGCGCAGTGCTGTGCAGTGGTGCCGCACTAGAAGCTTCATAAAAAAAAAGCAGATTCTAGTTTCTAATTCCAATAAGGTTGCTAGCCTGCGCAGAAATTGAATATGTATTCCCATTGATACATCGGGAGTGGTGGCGAGCATTATGACCCCATATTCGTTTGAGTGAACTACGAGCGATATCGATACCTACCCAAGAGGTTTAATAAGTATTGTTGCAACAATCAAAAATACATCCATGAGAATCATACCAAAAATAGGTGACTTTTGAGGATTATGGTAAAATGACATTAATTGTGGCAGGAAGTAAAGTGAGCGGGAGCAAAAAAGTGTAACGGTGCTTCTATCGGTTGTCGTTGATGAACACTTCCTTGTCTAATCCGTTGTTCTAACTCGCCGCTCCTCACTTTCTTTCGTTCTTCTCCCCGTACTCTAAATTCGCCTAGCTTGAAACATGCCTTCAAAAACTCCTCCAGCAGGTAAACCCACCCATTTTCTAGGCCTTGAGCTGTCGACCGAGCAACTGCGCGCTGTTGTTGTCGACGAGCAGCTTGACCTCGTCGCCGTAGAAGCAATCGATTTTGATACCGACCTGTCAGAGTATCAGTGAGTGTCGTCGTGTCCAGACGACGACGACGCAATCTGATTTAGGTCCAGAACCCACGGTGGGGTCTTCACAACCCCGGGCGATGCCTACACGACCCCTGTTGATATGTGGGTTAAGGCTCTTGGTACGTGTTTTGGAGGTATCATTGGCGAGGGAAGATTTACTTATACGATTGTCCTAGATCTTCTCCTGCAAAAACTGCGCACCCGGGTCGATCTCAATAAAGTCAAGTCCATCACTGGTGCCGCACAGAACGCTACAGTTTGGTGGACGTCAGAGTCTTCTGTGCAACTTGCTGCGCTCTCTCCTCAACAGTCCCTCCATGCCCAGCTTGGCACAGCCAAGACTTTTGCGCTACTCCACACGCCCTCAGCCCATGATGCATCCACAGCGACCCAGGCTCAGGCCATTGAGGCTGCAATCGGAGGTCCAGATATAATGGCACACCGTGTCGGAACTGCTGCCCACGCAGCCCTCACCGCAGCCCAGGCTATGAAAGTTCGTGAAGGCAATCCCGAGGCATGGACCCGCACCGCCCGTGGAGGCAGGCTCGCACTCGCTTCCGCGTTTATACCCACCCTTTTTCTTGGCAGATGGTCCCCTCTCGGCCGTCCAGAAGTCGCAGGTACCGGCATGTGGAATGCTCAGTTGTCCCAGTGGGATGAGCTCGCCCTTGAGATCGTCGCCGGCAGTAAGGATGGCGGCAGGATACTCAAAGACATGCTCGGCCACGTAGAATTAGATGCGGGACGTAAGCTTGGCAATATCGCCTCGTACTTTGTCGAGCGTTACGGATTTGACCCGGGTGCGTATCTCGATCCTAGCCTCTTTCTCACTTTCCTAGGCTCACATTTTTGTATCTAGAGACGTTTATTACACCCTTCACGTCCGATCACCTCGCGACGTATCTATCATTATGTCCCACTTCCTCCGATTCCATCATTTCCTTTGGCTCTAGCGATGTTTTCCTCACTGCTGCCTCACACTACCTGCCCACAAGGCTCTACAGTCTTTTCCCACATCCTGCTCAAGATCCCTCCGAAACGCCACGCTACGTCACCATGCTCTACAGTCGGAATGCGGACGTTCCCCGCTCGCTCGTGCGTGACATGTACACCAAGAGCTGGAGCGCGTTTGATCGCCTCATTGCCATTGTCCCCCCGGGCGGCTCTATTGGGTGAGTAGTGTCTTCACTTTTCGATCGTTATTAACTCGTCCGCTAGACTCGATGACAAGCTCTTCAGCTTCTGGGTCCTCCAAGGAGAGGCTTTCCCATTTTCGCACGTGAAAGGCATTTACCGCTTCGAGAGTGGCATCAAAGTCAACGAGTTCCGCGATCTTCGTGCAAATCCCCGCTGTCTCCTGGAAAGCCAGCTCCTTTCTTTCCGTGCCCGCTTTGCCCGTATGGTTGCCCAGACAGGCCTCCTATACCCTGCACGCCCCACCTCCACACCCACGTCGACACCCAGATCACAGCGCGCTAGCTCTCTTCCATTCAGCCTCGGACTCTCCTTCGACCCTTACGATTCGACTCACCTCCCACGCCGTGTCTTTGCGGTCGGCGCTGCAGCCCACTTCCCGAGCGTTGTCAATCTCATTGGCGACGTCTTCGACGCACCGGTGTTTGTTCCCTCCACAGTGCTCGACGCCGCACAGTCTGCTCCCGCTCAAAGCTCCCCACCACCAGGCATCCCGTCTCGCGCAGCATTGGGTAGCGCCTATCTCGCGCGGTGGGCATGGCGCCGCGTTGTGCGTCCTGAGGAGCGCCACACGAGCTTTGAGGATGAGGTGCGGTGGCTACTTGGCAAACGCTGGGCCGCGCAGCAGACTCAAGGAAATACACCCATGACACCTGGGGGTATGGGTGCGAGTAGATTTGGAGCGCCTGTTCCGAAGCACTTAGCGTCGGCGTCGGCGCGTTCAGGTCTTGCTGCGACTGCATTTGTGGAGGAGGATGAGGAGGACGTGGCACGCTTCCAGATTACCGGCGAGGTGCCCATGTCGTCTGTGTTCAAGTACCCACCGGAGCCACAAAGCGACATGGTCCCGCGCGTGCGGACACTGACTGGGACGTCTGCCTCGTCGGGAACGTCGAATGGGACGCACTCAATGGGTACCCCTGGTGCACCATCGACGGCATTCACGACCCCAGATCTCATGGCGCCGTCGCCAAATGCGCTGTCGCCCAACGGAACTTCATCTGCGGCGCTGACGCCAATCGCCGCACTGCAGACGGACGACGCGGATGCGCAATTTGGCCTCGTTAAAGTCGCCGAGCCAGACTCGGATGCATTCATGGCGTATGCCGCAATGGTCGCAGAGTACTGCCGCCTTGAGGCTCTTATCATCAAAGGCCTTGTTTAAGCTTCGTATATACCTCATTTTCAAGTGCAGTTATCCTTCGTCTAGTTATATATCCTGGAAAATTACCCAAAATACTTGCCGCAGTGTACATACATATTTGTGTACGTTGGGCTTTCGACTCCTTGCTAGTCGGATAGTTCGAATGTTATCGACATTCATACAGTATAGGTATTGCTCTGAAAATAAATGTACAAGTTTTCCGTACACAAGCGCAGTGCCCTCTGAGGAAAAAACAATACTTGTTCTGGCGATATCTAGAAATCGGAATAGAAAGCAACGACAGTGCGTGGCATGGATAGACCCGGAGATACTAAGTAGACAGCGAAAGGAAGGAAAAGGAAAGATGCAGGATCATTAAAATGCAAATGAGGAAACTAAAGCAAAACATGTTGTCATAATTTCAGCTCAGTGAGGACGCGTCGTGCGAGCATCTGGTATTGCCAGCCGTCTCCACCCACACGTCGAAACTGTATTCCGTGCAGTGGTAGCCAAGGAACCTATAATCAAACCAAGGTAAGAGACACGCCAACAAAACCTATACCAGCACTCTGACCTTGACAATGTTAATCTCAAACCGCACAGAGAGCCCATTTTGGCTCGATGCGTCAAACGCGTCCTTCTCAACCTCGCCGAAAGCAGGTTGCGACACCTCTTTGGGTGCAGGAACGGGCTGTACAGCAAAGTCTCGTGGAATTGGCGGCAAGAATTTGGGCTTCGACGGCGACGTTGACCGCGTGTCGTCCTGCAGGAGACTATGGTGTGAGTCATCAACGTGCAACGTGGGTGGTGGATCGAGTCCTGCAGTACTTGGCGGCCGCTCCGGGCTAGCGTGTGCCGCCGGAGTGTTAAAGAACGAGGAGCCACTGCTGGTTGTGGCGGAAGGCCGCCCCGGGGCATCCTTCTCCTTTTCAGCCACGTTGTTCTCTTTCTCTTTGCCTTTATTGCCGGAGAACGTGAGTTTCGACGCCTTGCGCACCACCGAGCGACGTGTACCGCCATCTGAACCTCCCGAGCGCTGGTGCCGGTGCTGGTATCGCTCGGCTTGTGCGTCGGTGAGCGAGCTGAGGTCGATAGAAGGAAGGTGAATGCATTCGAAGCCGCCTTTGGTTTCGCGGAACTGGACCTGCATCCGCTCAAGTACGCGCCTGACGTCGGATTTGATCACGGGCGGGGATTTTGTCGAGGTGGTGGCCACGCTATATGTACACCCATCGTCAACACCACCACTTAGGGCGGAACAGAAACGCAAAGTGTTAACACACCTGAAGAGCCCCTTGAGAAACACAGGCTTAAAGTCCTTTTCCGTAGTCGCGTCCTCATCTTTCCGCTCTCCATGTCCATTCGTAAGACGCCCCTGCTCATCAGCACTCAGACTGCGCCCTTCATCCGCTTTCTCATCCGCATGCGCGAAAAACTTGTCCGTACCCGTCGCGCCCGGGCCTGCGCTCAGAGGCGGCTTGGTTCGCCGCCCAACCGTGGCACCAGCAAACGCGTTCGCACCCGTACTGCTTCTCCGTTCATGCCGAGCCGTGCGCCCGGCCGGATCGAGAATCGTCGCTGCCCTACGGTGAATGCTACCGAGAGGTAGGTTGAGGCTATCTCTTTTCCCATGTGCAACATGTTCCGTCTTCCCCTCTTTATTTTCCTGTTCCACTCTCTCATCCCGATCCCGATCCTTCTCATGTTCTCGCTCTCGCTCCTTCTCCCGTTCTCTCTCCCGTTCACTATCCCCTGATATCCTCGGCGGCATACTCAATATGCTTGCCCTCTTCCCCGCATGCCGATGACCATGCCCATCCCCCCTGTTACCCACCAACAAGCTTCCAAACCGTCTTGCAAGCGTTCCCCCAGCGGAGCTTATAGGCGATGGCGGCGGCACATTGTCCGGGACCGGAAGCTCCTTTTCGTGGTTATGTCCATTGGTATTCAAATTTGTGCTCACATTCAGATTCGCACCCGTGTTGCTGTTCGCGTTCGTATTCAAACTCGTATTTCCATTCAGCTTTTCCCTGGTTTTGTCCATATCCGCCTCGCGCTCCGAGTCCTGGAACGTTACCGTATCAACCGCATCAGAACCTGCTATTCGCGGTTCGCCTTGAGGCTGCGCCCAGCCTTTGAGCACTGTCGGACGCTGGCTAAGACTCTGGCTCCGACGGTGCGTCGAGACGGGCGGGGCGCGCGGCATCGTCGCTGCGACTGCGGGGGATTGGGAGAACGACTGCGACTGTACCTGCGGGGACGGGGGAACATTTTGCATTTGCACCCCGACATCGACGTCTCGCGCACGGGACTGCGGCTGCGGGAATGCCCCGTGCGTGGGGGAGGGCGTGGCGAGCGCGGGTGCATCATACGACATGCCGGAGTAGTGCGGGGTTTGTGGGGCGGGAAGGAGGGGGAGGGGCATGGTGTAATCTGCTCTTTGCTGGTGCTGGGGCGCCACTGGGGTGGACGAAGGTGTGAGCGATTCGGGGGCGGGGGTGGGAGGTGTGGTACGAATTGTGGGAGGTTTGAAGGAAGCAGGAGGTGGCTTGGGCGCGAAGGGTGCGTGTGCGTCGGGATCTTGGGGATGAGCTGAGGCGGAGGATTTCGAGGGCGGGGGATGTTGTGTAGATTGGAGAGAGAGCTGTGAAGAGGCAAAATATCCCGGGCCGTATACGCGCTCCCGTTCCTGTTTTTCACGCACGAGATAGTATATCGATATGAGTGGATGAAATCCCCTTGTGGGGTCCAGACCGCCGCCCGCCCCCGACCCGCCATCCGCAGCCTGCGTAAGCGAGAGTGCGGACACAGTGCCGGAGGCTGCAGGCAACTTTACGACGGGCGTACCGGGCGGAGATGTATTTGGCGAAAAGAGTTTGCGTTTGTAAAAGTCGAATCCAGAGAAGCGTTTCTTGGGTGTGCTCTTGGTGGGACTGAGAGGCTCTTTACCTGAGCCAGAGTCAAAGGAGAATGTGGAGGAGGAGCGCGCGCCGCCGTTGAGGGACATGTTGAGAGGGCCGCCTCCGCGGCGTTGGTGCCAAGCGTGCACCAGGCGCACGTAAGCGTCAGACTCAAGGACGGCGGTGAGACGGCGGTGGATTTCATCTGAGGATCCGAATTCGAAGCCGGTCATGCCACGGATAACGTTCAGGTCGAGGTCGTCTGCACGCAGCGGCTCGCGGTGCACGAGGTGCGGGTCGGGTGGGCCTGAGGAGGAACGGGTCATCCATGGGTGAGCAAGGACCTCAGGAAGGGGGGCGCGGAGGGCAGGGTTGGTGACGAGCATGCGGGAGAGGAGGTGTCTGCATTCTACGTTGAGAAGTGTCAGAAACAAAGAGGAGAGAAGGGACGAGGAGGAGACACACCAGCACTGAGCCACACGGGGTATTCGACGAGGCCGCGTTTGATCTTGGCGTGGAGTGCGGGCATGGACTGATCGTCAAAAGGCACTTTGCCGCAAACGAGCACATATAGTACAATGCCGAAGCTCCAGACGTCAACTTCAGGGCCGGTGTAGACCTTGGCGTTGAGGAGCTCGGGGGCAGCGAAATAGAGGGAGCCGCAGAAGGTAGAGAGATGGGCGGAGGGATTGTAGAGGTTTGAGAGGCCAAAGTCGATGATCTTGATGTTACCCGTGTGGGAAATAAGAATGTTCTCGATCTTAAGGTCACGGTGTACAACGTTATTGCGGTGGCAGTACTCGAGCGCAGAGCCGATCTGGCGCGCGAACTTGCGCGCGACGCGCTCCCGGAGGCGACCATGGGAGATGATATAATCCAGCATCTGGCCGCCATTGACGTATTCGAAAACCATGTAGTAGTGGTGCTGGTGCACGATGAGCTCGCGCATGCCGCAGATGTAGGGGTGGTGAAGAAGCAGACAGAGCGACGCTTCGCGGATCGTGCGGATCTCCTTGGATGCATCCTTGCTGTGCTGTCTCGCGACAGCGTCCTGGGATGCACCCGCCGGGACTACGCTGGGCTGCACGCGAGGCACGATTTTGATGGCGAGCTAGTCGTATGCTCAGTGAGCTACACCGCGATACGACAGGATACACACACCTTCTCGCCAGTGACGTTGTGCTGAGCGAGTTTGACTTTGCCCATGCTGCCTTGTCCAAGGGTCTTCCCGAGAGTGTAATCGCCCAGCACCTTGTTCGAACTGCGACTTGGTTTCGACGTCGACTCTGGCCGATGGCGAGACTCGTCGACAGAGCGCCTCACTGGGGATTGCACAGGCTGCTCCACAGCAGCTTGTGGAGTAGCAACAGCAGGGTTGTATGCTTGAGGTGGCATGGAGACAGGCCTGGGACGAGTTGACCTGGGCTCTGACCTGGTTTCTGGAGGGCGTGTCACAGGCAAGTCGAACTCGTGTCCAGCATCGTCTACGCCGCCATGAGGCCCCGTTGCCTCCTCTGGCACGCGGTTGAGCAGATTGCCCGCCAGCGAGGTCTGGTACGTGGTCATCGTCGCAGACAGCGAGCGAGTAGGCTTGATTTCGACGACTCTTCAAGATCAACCTTGACTCCGCGGAACTCGGCCCAACCCGATATATATAACAGGCGCATGTCCGCACTGCCACAATTGAGCTCTTGGCTCTGTACTATTTTGTTTTGTCGCTTTACATCCTTGTCTTTATGTTAACTTCATTTTATATCCCAGTATTTTCGACGAAAATATGAAGCCCACAACGTTTTTTTCGGAAATCCGTAAGCATCACATCTGTAAGCGCTCCTGATCTATGGTGGAAAGATTTTCACAGGATTGCTTCGAAGCTGGTTTCTACAAAAGTGTATTCTTGTTGAAATTCAGAACTAGACTTACTGTTCGGTTTGTTAGCGCTAGTTCTTAGCATTATTCGAGGGCCAAAACATCGTTCCAAAGCAAACCCCCCTCAGGCTCTGACCGAGGCTAGTCACCCTTCCTGGTGGGATCATAACCGACCGAAAGGAAAGCTTGGATGCCAGTCCTAATTCTCGAAGTAACGATCTGGTTGCTCCGAATGAAGTCCCAATGTTCATCTCCCGGAACGGGGGATGCTGGCTCATGATTTTTTGGTTGCAGGTGAGGAACTGTTAATGACAAAATGAAAGCTTAGCGCGGATCCATTTGGAAGTACTAAGCAACCTTAGAAAACATGAAGTCGGGCCTGGGCCTACGTTTCTAACATGAAGTTGCATACCTAACACGAAGAACTGAAAGTTTCAGCCTATAACCAAACATTACTACTATACGGTATACTGGGATGAATGATTTCGATAAGTTTTCCACCCGTATTCATACACCTCTTTCAAACCGTACCATGTCTTTACAGTGTTGGCTCGTCCGTGCTAATTGAATGAAAGCCTTCCTTTGCATCTTTTGCACCATTTATACCCAAACCTACTCGATCCCCAATTCGTAGGTGTGGCCGTCTTGTCAATGCCGTCAACATGAAAAAGCCGGAGGCTAACACCACGTCCAGCTGAGAAACAACATGAACGCTCGAGTCCGGTCCGACTCCAGTATTAACACCTCGCACGCTGCTCCATTTCAATTTGTTTATATTTCCTAACCTTGCTCGTTCTACATTTTTCATTCATTTTACCCCCACATCCCCACCCTACACCATACTTCGTCCAGCGTAGCCCACCTACACAGCAACACTCCCCACTCCCCATAACTTCACATCAATAACGACTCTGGCAGCAGGCTGTGCGTAGCGGCATGCGAGCCAATTTCCGCCCATTCCAGCCGCGTCCCTGATCTGCATGCCAGCCAACCAACCCTCTAGTGTGCTATTAATTGCCCTACTTAACACTTCCTAACAGTAAATTTGGAGTCGGAAAACTCCGACGTGGTGTTCCGTTTCCCCCCCGCCCCTCTCTGCTCGCTTACTCACTTTATCCCCCGCTCCTTCTTCCCCTGCACATATCATCATCCATCATACCGCATGGCCAATACAGCTCACGAACATTACATTCACAATCCGACTCTGATATCCGTGCAGGCTCCCGCCCATCCAACCGTCCCTGCGTACTGCCCGCGTAACACCCGCCTCCGCCCCGCGCAGTAATGGTGGACCTGAAATCAGGGGACCCTTTCGTCTACTAAGTTGAACGGTACCTGCACGATGTACTTTTTAACAATTCATGCAACGTGATGTGCCTTTTCTTTCCAATACAACACATTCAGATTATCCTCTCCGAGTCTGCCTGGCTCATAACGATAGGACTATCATTCCTGTCTATTTGTTTCTGTGTCATACCACGCATTGTTGCGCTAGATTAATTAAAAGGCTGAACCCCTCCGCGACGCAGCAGCACCCATCAAGCAGGAGTCCCTGCAACCTGGCCCTAAAAACGCTACGTTCCAATCGGGAGGCAGTGGTATGATGCTCAACCTACCCTGCGGCCTAGTCTCTGGTACATATAAAATGAAGACGACTTCTTGCGCATATTCACAAGGAAAAAGACAAACACGTCAAGCATGTTTAAATCCTCACTCGTCACCCTATTAGCTGCCTCGACCCTCATGACTGCACATGCCCAATTCGCACTTCAAATCGTGCAACCTTCATCCCAAGAGTTTCTCTTGCTAGGTGCAAATGTCACCGTAGAGATCCAAGCACCTGTACGCTGGGCGCATTGTATCATGTCATATCATGTTTTACCTGATGATTGTGTCTATCAATGCAGAATGTCGCACCTGGCACCAAAGGTCCAAACATCCAACTCTCGCTCTGCACCGAGATCACTGGCGTTTCTCTCTGCAATCACACCATGGGAACCATTCTCTTGAACGCCCCGTTCGCGGCCCCCGATCAGGCGTATAACGTCACGATCCCAGCGACACAGCAGGGAGGGCTAACTAGGCTTATTGCGGGCCACATCACTGACGTGACCGTGAGCCTCCCAAATTTGATGTCGACAGCCGTGCTAATTAATTACTTCACAGGGAACGGCCGCCGTGACGGATATGACATCTATCCCAGTATTCCTCGGTGTTGAAGCTTGAAGCATCGACATTTTAAGAATTAGATGTGGCAGAAAGAAATTATAATTATCCAGGTAGTAACGGGTCTGCTATAATAATCTGTTACGCACTATTCCTCTATGATTCCCAGGGCAAGTGATCATATCCAGTAAAAATTGGCATGCGCAGGCGTTTCTTTTTTGATGGTTGGTGGTCCCTCGAAATTCAAATATTTTGTTTTAACCTCTTTAGGGTCGTGGCTGACGGATAGGTCCTTTTCCGTTGTTTCCCCGCTCCCGAATAATCCCTTCCATACCGTTTCATAATTTCGCCACATTGCCGAAAATGACGCATCCAATAGGCCACTGAGCCAGCGCGGCACCCGACCTGTCTTGGGGTTTGCGAATATCTAGGAGTGATAAACATGACGAGTAAAAACAGAACCAAATAAAGTAATTCCAAACATCACGGCGCAGTACCTCGTCATGGAAAAGCAATGAAAAAATAAAGTTAAGTAAGAAGAATCACCTTGACTAATAACAAAACGGGTAACAATAGAGGTACCCATGTTACGATGAACAACATAGCTCCAACCGTCTTTCGGAGCCCCTTGAGTTCGTAGAATTTTATCGTGTCTAGGTATGCAATGTACTTAGCGGGTAGCTTGTTTTCTGGAGAAAATAGGGTGAGAGATGTTCGTCAGATACAAACGCGAAAGGTAAACTCACCTCTTGCGCCTAACCGTATAATGTCGATGTAACGTTTGGAGGGTTGCAGCGGTGTGGAACGTAACTTTCTGGCTGGTGCGAGAAGAGTATAGGCGACTATCTCTTGCCCCAGTTCACTTTTTTCTCCCTCAGCGTCTTCAAAGTCGTTCTCAGGGAGACGATAACATTCGACGGTGACTTCTTCGTACGAAGCACCGCCTCCCTCCGACGCCAATATCTTGGCATAATCTTGAGGCGTCACCAAGTATGCAACTCCAATAAGTGCTGGTGTGCTGGCGGAAGTGGAAGAGCTGTCCCTCTGGCGTACATTGGCGAAGCAAGGTTCGAAATACGGGATACCCGGCAAGTTAAACGCCAATTCGAGACTTGGAACAAGGACGCTTGTTTTGGAGAGAGGTCGAATACCTCTCCGTTTTTGGAATGTTTCGTATGATAGATTTGACCCATAGGCTAAATACCAACGATTGAGAGATGTACCAGTACTGGCGCTCTTTGGATTTTTTGGAGGCATGGTGAAAATAGCAGCAGTTGTGCTCTTAAATTTAGTTTTGACATGGAAACATTTAAAGGAGTTGCAATTTAAGCCGAAGGAGTACGTGGCTTCTCATGGCAGTGATAGGCTTCCGCCCCGGCAATGATATCGCACATAGCGCGCTCTCATGCGCCACCGTACTTAGCCACGTATTAGCGAATAGTAAAGAAATATATGGTAATAATAAGCACTCTACTGTCATCACTCGCAAACAGTCTTACACGCACCAATGAGATATAGCTGCTTTTGATTTCGAGCGCTTTTAGCCCTGTAGCTTGATTACATAATCCCTGCGCAAGGCTGTAGAATAAGACGGTAACAGTATGAAGGGTGAACAATAGCGACTTTTAGAGAAATGGGCGTGAAGTAAGATTTAGAAAGTAAAGTCTCTTGCGCAGTCCAAATGGGTCCATATAGACGACGATAAATTTAATTCCAATATTCCCTAAATCAGACACGTATGAGCGCTTGAGCGCTTTAGCTGTGCTGCTCACCTACATGAGCCACCTGGTGGCTTGATCACGGTTTTCCAGAGAGTCAGGAACGAATATGAAATGGATGATACCTGCAATCCACGAAGAATCGAACAACTTGAAGGTGACCTGACTCGGAAAGAAATGATGGCCTGACAAAATATTGAGTCACTTTACATAAATTGTTCATTCTGCTTATCAAACTTTTGGAAGAATTGAAGTAACAATTTGGGGTGGCATTTCAGCTCACGATATTTTATTTTAGAACTGACAAAGTAATGGACGCGATTTGGGCTCGTCACATTAGGAAGACCGACTTTTTCTACATATTGTCACAAAAGGCCTCAATCTTTGCCACCGTGATGCAGACACTCATCGATTAGAGCCCTGAAGGCTGCTAGCATAACAGGTTTGTTTTTGGACATTCCCGCCCACCGCATTGGACACAAGTCAACAAGTTATAAATACTTATTGTTCCCATGACAATGCGATCATAGCTGTAACGATTACGGCGGAAAGCAAAGTACATGGGCTCCTTTCCATATGATCGACTTGAACCCAACGCAGCTGCATAGACTTGGAACTATTACGTTAGGTTGACGCAGGTTTGCCCCCCGTACTTGTCATGACAGTAGGTTCGTCATAAAGGCGCACGTTCATTCCATATCATGTTCCGGTAGATGTGTTGCTGACTTTCCTTCATGTCGTACAGGCTACAGTTAACCTTGCAACACGAACATTAATTCCAGTTGAAGCCATCATCGTCATGACAACGTGAACAAAGTAAACAGAGTGTAGGGGGGCGAGCAGTTGGCACCGTTCGCCCTTCTCAAACTGTCTTTCCAAGAAGGCGGACTCAGGTCAAGGTGGATCACACCGGAATCATAATTTTTTCCAGGCTTACCAGTGGCGTGTTCATCCGAAAATACGTGCGAGTGTCTTGTCCGAATTTCATGCACACTACCCATCCCAAAAGTCAATGTAGAATGCTTAACTTGTACGTCCGTCGTCGAGTGAGTCCGTGGGGTCTAGCCATGGATAGCTTAAGTAACATTGGTGACAGCGGGAATACTGACGATGCCAGAACTTGGGATTCATTGGACACACGTTGGCTGGTACTACTTCTAGCAGGGCTCAATCTCAATGTTTGGCTGAACTTGCGTTTTCTAAGCTCAAGAGTAATTGAAGTTCTAGAAAAAAACGCGCCAACCTGCACTATCAAACGCACTTCGACACAGTGACATCTGAGCCCTCACCCCACGTGCCAGCCCGTATGGCTTTACGTTGAAGAATCATGGAAACGGTGCAGATCATGTTCAAGTACGTACGCAGTTGGTATGATTGTTGAACGTGACCGTCCTCTCAATTTTTATGTTCTAGCATTCGCCATTAATATCAATCCATTTTAAAAAAATGTGAGAATATTCCTTTGACGAAGTTGACAGCATCAGACGTGAGTGGCGTTGGGCCATGAGATCCCATTAGCCTAGGCATATGTCTGTCATTGCGTGAGCGTATGGCAATTTCGTCATTAGGCGCATACTCGTTGCGAGTCTTTCCCTTGGCCAAGCTGGTACATCGATTGGAATTCTATAAAATACAGTGCCAGTAGTAGTAAGTACATAGCTCAGGCTCTCATATCACGTATCCTCGCGCATATAATTCTAAACTTGGTGCACATGTGAGTAGACTATCTTTAAGCATTGAATCCTTCAGATTCTTATGTCGCTGTTGACATAGTACTCCTATCGACATCCCTTGGAATAACAATGGCTTCCTTAGGTCCAAACAATGTCAATATATTTGTAAAAGGTGCCGATGGTGCTCTTTGGTCGCAGTGGTGGGCTGGTACTGCCTGGGGTGGATTCGGAAAAATCGGCGGGGACATCAAGATTCTTTATGGGCCCGTTTCCGTCTCTCGTGCGACGACCTCCCTCAGTGTTTTCACCGTTAGTGCCGACCACACTTTACACCATACCCATTGGGATAGTACTACTAGTTGGAGTAACCACACCAGTCTCGGTGGACGATGTGTCGGTCACCCAGCAGTGTCCCGTCGAGGAAACGGGACTATCGACATATTCGTTCTTGGCACAGACCAGGCATTGTATCATAAATCTTGGGATGGCAAGACCTGGTTCCCCTCCACGAAGGAATTCGAGAAGTTAGGCGGCACATTTGTTCACGCCCCTGCAGCCGTGAGCTGGGGTCCAGAGCATGTGGCGGTGTTCGCTGTCGACGTCAAAAATTGCCTTCACCATGCTCGTTGGTCACCGAAGTCTGGGTGGCTTCCATTCGAAAAATTAGAGGGGATGTGGAAAGAAACACCCAAGGTCATTACGGAGGAGGACGGCAACATACATGTGTTTGGCACCGACTTTACGAGTACCATCCATGAACTCAAGTACACCGCCGACGGGTGGGCCCCGATTCAGACCTTGCCTGGTGTATGGTACTGTTCCCCGGAGGTGATCACAAGGGGTCCTGGCAAGATGGATATGTTTGCTGTCGGATATAATTGTCACACTTACCATTCCATCTGGGACGAAGTCAATGGAAAATGGGGTCCCTGGGCTGACTATGGATCTGGTACTCAATGTGCACCAAGGGCGGTTAGTCACTCGGAGCTCCATGTGAGTGTTTTCATTATCGGAACGGATAATGGCTTGTGGGCTCGTACTACCAGGGCGAACGGTACGTGGCCATATGACTGGGAGGGACTTGGTGGGGTATGCTTTGGTCGGCCGGGATAGCTTAGGCGGGTGTCCTATAAATCTGTTTAGCTGTTCCAAAGATGTCTTCCTAGGAAACGTCGTCCATATACTTTTTCAATCGTTTATGTAATCGAGCATGCCGAGCCGGGATATTACATAAGTACGATCCGAGCGCTGAACGCACCAAATATAGGCACCTTTACGTTACTTGGACGAGACCACGATATCGCAGATTTACGGCGAACGGCAAAGCTATATCCCTTCAACCTACGAGACCTACAGCATTGTAGCCTTCAACAAAAATCAATTCGTTTCAGTTCTGGTAACAACGATTCAGACAGTCGTGTGACTAAATGGCTGACCGATGTATAACGCTAGTGACAAGACTGGCATAAGTTCCAGTAAATATAATTCAAAGTTCTATTGGAAAGAAGTGTCATAATTCACATAAAGTATGTGAGTCACAGAGGACTGGCAGAGGAATACATATGAATTAACAAATAATGTGTTGCAGGAATTCAAAAAGTCTATTAAAAGAGTAGACATTCGTTCAAATCCATCGTCTGAACCTTGACAACCGCTCATTATAAAGGAGCGCGGTGAGTGAAATTGCCATGATAGTGACGGCGTTCAGAAGGCGGACGTGAGGCGTTGGCGACCTTTCAACTTAGGCTTTGCAGGATCTCGCTAGGCTTCCTTTTGACATGGTATTTGGTTAATGAGCCTATATGTAGTTTCCCCATGTCGATCTGTCAAAGGTCTCTCACAGTCACGCCTCTTCACAAGAATTGTCATTTACCAGTAAATGTTTTTAGGGCACGGTACAGTCCGCCTCAGCCAATGGATAAGTTACAGCAGGACGCACGATGTTTAAATTTTGCGGTCAGGCGCATGTTCAGCCAGGAGCTTTTTTCGAAATTTGGCGCGACCTAATCAAATGATACTGAGGCATGCCAAAGTTCTATAAAATGCATCTTCACAATACTTCCCAGAACGTCCACACCATTCCAGATCCTCATAAACGATTTTTTCGGTGAGTATACTCTCTGCACGTGGCGAATATCGGAACTCAATCAATGTCGCAGCATTTCTATACATATCTAGTCAAGATGACTTCCATGGCTCCAAACGTCATCCATGTGTTTATTAGAGCCACGGATGGTAATCTATGGTCTAAGTGGTGGGGTGGCAGTGCCTGGGGCGGATTCGCCAAACTTCCCGAAACGGACATGAAGATTCTCTATGACCCCATCTCCATATCCCGTACAACTAATGAACTCAACGTTTTTACTGTTGGCGCTGACCACACCCTGCATCATACCCTTTGGGATGGCAGTAAGTGGAACCCCCATACCAATCTCGGTGGACAGTGCATCAATCACCCTGCACTGGCCCGTCGAGGAAACGGTATCATTGACATTTTCATTATCGGCGAAGACCTGGCCTTATACCACAAATCATGGGACGGTCACACCTGGAGCCCTAGCACGAGAGAGTTCACCAGGTTAGGGGGCACTTTTCTTCACGCCCCTGCTGCCGTGAGCTGGGGCCCAGAACACGTTGCCGTGTTCGCTGTTGGTATTGATAATTGCCTTTATCATGCCCGCTGGTCACCGAAGTCTGGTTGGGGACCGTTCGAGAAGTTAGGGGGGAAGTGGAAAGATACGCCAAAGGTCATCACAGAAGAGGACGGCAACATCCATGTGTTTGGCATCGATTTTAAGAGTACCATTCATGAAATCAAGTACACTTCTGCCGACGAGTGGGGCCCAATTCAGACCTTACCCGGCGTATGGTACTGTCCCCCGGAGGTGATCACAAGGGGCCTTGGCAAGATGGACATGTTTGCGGTCGGATATAATTGTCACACTTACCATTCCATCTGGGACGAAGTCAACGGAAAATGGGGCCCCTGGGCGGACTACGGATCAGCGACTAAATGGGCCCCAAGGGCAGTTAGCCACTCCGAGCTACATGTTAGCGTCTTCATTATCGGGCTCGACGGTGCCTTGTGGGTTCGGACCACAAGGGCGAACGGTACGTGGCCATATGAATGGGAAGGGCTTGGAGGAATATGCTACAGTCGTCCTGGGTGAAACGGCAGCACGGTCATAAGCTGGTTCGTAGTGCACTGGAATCATAAACTGTGCGTATATATTTCTTGAAAGTTGAGGGCCTATGCCTTTTTGTAGCAGGGGGTTTGGTTATTTTCGAAATTGGGGAGAGGGAGCAGTGGCGTATATCTTTTTCAGAGATTCGAAACCATTAAATCTTTTTCATTCTAAGTTGGCATGTTTCGATGCTTCAAATCAAAGGAAAGAAAGAAGCTGAGTGACCGGTGAGTTTCCTGGAAATGATCACATTGCAACTGGACAGGAGTGCTATGTCAAAGTAAGAAACTCCTTTCGCCAGTGCAGTTCAGTATACGATCCATAGGGGAAAATAATGAATATGATTACAGCATTCTTATTAATGCTAAATCCATCTTCGCATAGCTCTGTCAATAGGATTTTTTCGACTCCTCACGCACTGGCAGCCACTTTACAGGGTGTCGATTGAATAATGGCCAAGGAGGTACTACAATCTATTTAAGACAAAGTGATCAGCTCATATTGCGGCACTGCAAGTGAAAACCTACCAGGACCAGCAAGAGGGTCCCAAACGAGAACACACCGAAGCTGATTCTTAAAGATTGTGATATGACGCCAGCCAGAAAAGAAAAGATCTGAGAGCATTGGCGTAGGAGACATACACCGTTAGTCAAAGAAGCATCAGTCATGCACTGGAGGTTGACCAACCGTGGAAGAAATAAGTACATAACGTGTAATTTGATCTACTAGTTTTTGGCCTTCAAAGTCCTACGCGGGGATAATGTGATTACAGAACAAATGGAACAACAAGACACGCACGATCTTTCCTTCAAACAGCTGTTGGAGTTGGGCGTTCATGATCACGCTTTGGATGATGTAAGCGGCTCATCATAGGCCGTTCTAGTTACTGTAATGTCAGCACTGTAGGGCGTCAATATGTAATCACACTAGACCGGGACACCACATGTGTGGTCCAAGTCTAAGCTGAGGCGCTCTCGCAATGGCTCTATTCCGCGGGTTATTCCAGAGAAAAATTGTCAATGAGTAACCTAAGGGCTGCGACCGGGCAACGTGACTGCCGCTGGTATACCGGTGTTCCACCGGCAGTCACTCATGCACACCGGCTTCACGGCCATCGTGCTTGTCGTTGCAGATGACGAGCACGACAACTCCATTAATACTGCATGTAAAAATACCAGATAAATTGTATATACATCATTTTACTGAGTGGAATATGACTATGGTCCAAGAATATGTACCCACATCACATTAACCTGCCGGCACTGTCACCAACAGTGAGCTCACCTCTGAGGCAATTCCAGCCCAATAAATTAAGATAAAATATGAAAATAAAATGCAAAAAATTCATACAACAATAGAGAATTATCTAAACAAACCCCAACTAACATACAGCCCCTTGCCAGCACTGCCAGCAGCAGTGAGCTCACACATAAGCTTCAAATATTCTCTAAAAATCAGGAAAAAATTCAGAACAACATAGATAGTTAGCCCATCAATATACTTAGCTTGGCAGGCTGGTTCTATGAAATATTCCATCCACTGAAGCTTGTTCAATCAACAGCTAGTACTCATGGACACCATCTAGACCACCTTACCAGTGATTCCTTGCCATTATGATCATTCTGACCTATCTAATCTATGCCATATTGACAATAAATATTATTCCTGTACTGTCTTTAGAACTCTGTGTCCAAAGGGAAAGCATATTGACAGTGTCAGAGAGTGCATTTATGCTCATTGCCACTCCCAGCCTTTGTTTTTCTTGTTACTGACACTCTCCCAGCATTGCTTACTTATAATCCATGAGTTCTATGTCACGAATTTGCCTGAATTTTGCTCTGGGTACTAATTCTTCCCTCTTCTCCTCCCCACACTTTCTTGTGCCCCCTGAGCACCCCATTGGCCTTGTAAGTGTTTCTAGAGCCTCTAGTATGTTTGTTTCACCTATTCCAATGATTATATGCCACTTATGAGCCTGCAGTGCAGATCCCTCTTCCAGAGAGAGCTCCAGAGGTTTTCAGGTTCTTCAAGGCACATCAAATAGTGTAGTGAGTTATATATAGATATAGGGTCATTACTGTATATACTTAGTGATTTGATGTCTCTGAACTCTTCATTGCTTGAGTGGAGAGCAACAAATATGAAAAATTACTTTGACAAATAAAGGGGTGTTGCCAACTCATAACCATTTGTTTCTAGGGCCGTCTCATACCTTATTACACTTACATTAACACTATTATTGCTGTGCATGCCTACATACCAGCCACATACATAGCTCTATGCTCTGTAATAGAATATTCAATCAAATGGTTTATAGATTATTACAATATGCCACTGAGCCTTAAATTCAATTTTTAGATACACCATAAATACTCTAAAATAATATAGAACAAACTTTTGTTAATGGTCTGAAGTGACTGACATACTCTTCTCACATTTTGTTGTTAGTCACCATGTAGAAACTACAGTGTGACATTCACTGGATCACCAAGCACATTGGCCAACAAAAGAGAATGGTGGTTTGGGGTCACTAACAAAAGTTGTCCTATATTATTTTAGAGTATTTATGGTGTATCTAAAATTGGATGTAAGGCTCAGTAGCATGTTGTAATAATTGATAAAATATTTGATTGAATATCCTTTTATGGAGCATGGAGCTATGTATGTGGCAGGTATGTAGGCATGCACAGCATTAATGGTGTTACTGTAAGTGTAATAAGGTATGAGACAGCCCTGGAAAACAAATGGTTATGAGTTGGCAATACCACTTTATTTGTCAAAGTCATTTTCGTATTTCTTGCTCTCCACTCAAGCAATGAAGAGAGAGACATCAAATCACTAAGTATATACAGTAATGACCCTATATCTATATATAACTCACTACACTATTTGATGTGCCTTGAAGAACCTGAAAACCTCTGGAGCTCTCTCTGGAAGAGGGATCTGCACTGCAGGCTCATAAGTGGCATATAATCATTGGAATAGGTGAAACAAACATACTAGAGGCTCTAGAAACACTTACAAGGCCAATGGGGGTGCTCAGGGGGCACAAGAAAGTGTGGGGAGGAGAAGAGGGAAGAATTAGTACCCAGAGCAAAATTCAGGCAAATTCGTGACATAGAACTCATGGATTATAAGTAAGCAATGCTGGGAGAGTGTCAGTAACAAGAAAAACAAAGGCTGGGAGTGGCAATGAGCATAAATGCACTCTCTGACACTGTCAATATGCTTTCCCTTTGGACACAGAGTTCTAAAAGACAGTACAGGAATAATATTTATTGTCAATATGGCATAGATTAGATGGGTCAGAATGATCATAATGGCAAGGAATCACTGGTAAGGTGGTCTAGATGGTGTCCATGAGTACTAGCTGTTGATTGAACAAGCTTCAGTGGATGGAATATTTCATAGAACCAGCCTGCCAAGCTAAGTATATTGATGGGCTAACTATCTATGTTGTTCTGAATTTTTTCCTGATTTTTAGAGAATATTTGAAGCTTATGTGTGAGCTCACTGCTGCTGGCAGTGCTGGCAAGGGGCTGTATGTTAGTTTGGGTTTGTTTAGATAATTCTCTATTGTTGTATGAATTTTTTGCATTTTATTTTCATATTTTATCTTAATTTATTGGGCTGGAATTGCCTCAGAGGTGAGCTCACTGTTGGTGACAGTGCCGGCAGGTTAATGTGATGTGGGTACATATTCTTGGACCATAGTCATATTCCACTCAGTAAAATGATGTATATACAATTTATCTGGTATTTTTACATGCAGTATTAATGGAGTTGTCGTGCTCGTCATCTGCAACGACAAGCACGATGGCCGTGAAGCCGGTGTGCATGAGTGACTGCCGGTGGAACACCGGTATACCAGCGGCAGTCACGTTGCCCCGGTCGCAGCCCTTAGGTTACTCATTGACAATTTTTCTCTGGAATAACCCGCGGAATAGAGCCATTGCGAGAGCGCCTCAGCTTAGACTTGGACCACACATGTGGTGTCCCAGTCTAGTGTGATTACATATTGACGTACAGGTGAATGTCAGGACTGCGGGTACAAAGGATTTATGCTTGAATAAAGCATTACAGAAATTCTAAATTATTGGCAGAAAGAAGGATGAAAAAAAAAGGAATTTACAGCCTTTCCTGAAAACCTTGACGCGCGTCACTTTTTTTTACTTTTTTTTGGTGCGCCTGTAGGGCAGGCGCCGTGCTGCAAATCGTAATGATGCCATTCCGTCACATAAGTAGTGACCTAAAACAACGATCACTGTGGCTCCTGGCCCATGGCTACACTCTTGAGGATATGTGCCAAATCCTCGGTGTGCCTCAGAGTAGTGTGCGCCAGTGGGGTGACAACTACGGCCATGTAGTGCCACCATCAAATCCGAATCAAGGGAGGCCACACCTGCTCGATGGGGAGAGACTTCACACATTGGTAGAACTCATTGAATGGTCTCAGGAAATGTATTTAGATGAGCTGCAAGACTGGCTTGCACTAGAACATGACATTCTGGTCGCAATAACTACACTGGATCGCAACATTCGGGAAGCAGGCCTGACCTACAAGTTACTGCGACAGGCAGCAGGGGAGAGGGATGAAGGGGCTAGAGCGGCATGGAGAGCCGACATGCAGGCCAATTTCATTGCTGGTATGTTGGTCTGCGTGGATGAGTCAAGCAAGGACGAGCGGACTATCTACCGTCACTAGGGCCATTCGGTGCGAGGCAAACGATCTGTCATCAAAGCCCTGTTTGTGAGGGGAGAGCGTTACCAGGTTCTGCCCTGAGGACCTGCAGCACAGACTCTGCTTCCGTCTCTGAGCTGCTGATGCTCAACACCGCTGATGGCTTCGGGCGAGCGGGGATGTGCAAACAAAGACGAATTGGTTCTGCAGTGGCCTCGGCGAGTATATGAGATCACCGAATGAGTGAATCCTTGAATCTCACGCAACATTGAATGCCCTGCAGCCTCCAGCGAATCTTCGCTACTGTGTCCTACGTCTGCCGGCTCTGACACTGGCTGGACAGCTTCATAAGGAGGAGGAGGTTCAGCTCCATTCATAGTCGCCTGTGGATGTTTAGTACATCTTGTAGCAACTTGATAAAAAGTGACCGTGTTTTGCTCACTGGGCGCCTGCCCTACAGGCGGCACACCAAAAAAAAAGTAAAAAAAAGCGACGCGCGTCAAGGTTTTCGGGAAAGGCTGTAAGGTGAGAGAAATACAGATCTATGATATATCATACTGTCTTGATTTCCATTTTTAGTATTTCAAGTTACATAATCTCTATTTTATACTTGACCTTGACCTGCAAGCTCTTTCCCTATTAACATGAGGCACCCTCTTGATAGCTGCCGACTGTCGACTTCGACAGGTTCGAATTTTCCCATCAAAGTAATCCCTATGCTCGGTCGTCTTGTGGGGGATGGTCGATCATCAGGAATGTTTTTAGCCTCTTGTTCCTGAACAGTGGCAGTCTCTTCAATGGCATTCACAGACGGCATCACGAACGCAGAAGGTGGTTTTGTTGGAAGAGCAGCAATCTCGCATAGAAGCGAGTAGAAGTGGAACAAATGGGCTACCGGGGACCGCTGAATTGCCAAAGGAATTAGCTGGGACGGCGAGAGCGCAGGATCTAATGCTAGAGTAATTTGTTAGACGTGGTCTCACTGGGATTATGGCGAGGCGTACGAGGCTGTACTACTGCAATCTCTGAGGGTCGGGTTTGGAATGCGGCCCAAAGCGTTCCAGGCCAGAGACGAGTTTCAACCAGCTTTCGGAGCACGTACAGTAACTCCTCTTCAACGAATCTATAAAGTGTTTAATGTCTATTCAAAGCTATGAACCACGTTCATGTTCAAACTAACCTAGGAAAGGGCACATTCCCACGGAGTTTGCAATCAGCGACATAATGTACAAGCACGCCGCCACAGCGGGCCAACAAAGCCGGAAGACATAAAGATGCCACTCGTCTACGCGCAGGTTCCTGATCTAAGACATAGTTTTAAAATTTGGCAGCAGAACGGCTGCCAGAGATCTGCCTCGCACCTTTCGCAACATCGGAGCAGATCAAGAAAAGTAAATCAAAACACCAATATGAGAACCGTTCTCGAGGAACCAGGGACGACTGCTGGGTAGTCCCTTGTGCGTGGCCATTGCCTTCCACCATATGCGGGTTCACTCCCTCATTTCGATAATCAAGATCGTGTGAAGACGATCGGATGTCGTCCGTAATTGAACTGGCACGTCCCAAGGACTTCGCAAGACCAACAACAAGACGGTCTGGAATTCTTAGATCAGCACCAAGAGGTGGGACAACGTCGATCTCGAGCGTCGCAAGCAAAGCGAGGTCAAAGTTCTCCTCTGCTTCCTGCTCTGCAAGAGGAAGAGATATTGCTGCTGAGCTTTGAGCACGGTACGGTCAGAACCATCCGTGCAAGGCAAGGCCCAGACATACCAGTCCGCAAGTAGTCCACCTCTAAAGACATCTAGAATCTGATGCCATATGCCCTCCACTCTTTCATCAGATATGTCTGAAGTCGCAGATAAGTTTAGTTTCAGACAAGATAGTAGATGCAACACACACCATCTCCAAAGCGTTGTATTCGTCCTGAGCATTCTTTCACAATTCGTAGGAAGCATTCAGTTGCAGTCTTCCACAATGGAGGATCGTTACCGAACTTTGAGGGAGATGGACAATCATACTTGAGCTTGATTGGTATTGAGTATGCCTAACAAAGGTTTGAGCATCGGGAGCCAAATTGGGGACAGGCTATACACATACAGACAAAATCGCTTCCAGTGTGCCATTCGCATAGATTTCTCTGGAATCCTTGTACTTCAAGTACAGATCTACCAGCATTGGCATTGTCTTCTTCGCCAGGGCGATATAGGTCACACGTTTGGGTGCCCGACGAGAAGGGCTGTTCGTTAGCGGCTCTCCGACATCAAACGCAGCGAGAAACGGTAGTGTAGCGTAAGACGAAAGATCTGAGAGGATCAATGACGGCGAGGAGGGTATTGAGAGAGAGATCATTGAGACTGTGGATATCAAAGCCGCCTATATAACAGGTAAGCAAAAGCACGTGGATAGAAAAGTATCTAACCTGCACGGGTGTCAGAGTATCGATGTCCGGTCTGTACTCGGGAGAGTTGGAATAAGTAACAATCCCTTTGAGGATAGCCATCAGCCGAGCCAGTCTCTCTAGAGACCACTCGCTCTCTCCAGCATCACCGTGTTGACAGCGCATTGCAATCTTGCTAACCTCCCGAGTCTTCTTTATGACATCCATGAAAGCCAGTAAACTGTCCTGGCTAAATGGAATGATCCCCATTCCGAACTTTTCCAAGTTTGATTCTGACCGAGGAGATGACAGAGTAGCAGCGGCGGTACTCTTGGATAATTTAGTACCCATCTCATCACAGGCCTGCCATACCCTTTCGGATGCTTCCAATACTGCCGTCAAGAGAAAGGCGTCGTTTGCTGGGACTTTCAAGGCATCAAGGGCGCGTTCCAAACATCGAAGGGCCGCAGTGCTAACATTTCGATTGTCAAACAAGAACGAGCCTTCGACGTGTGACACAAAGTTATGCCATGTTTCTTTAAAGGATAGCAGCCGGATAACTTTCAGTGTAAGGAAATCGGAGAATATTGACGACAGTGATTGCAGTGCTAGACATTTGGATTCATCCCACGACTGGCCAGACCCTGGCATCGCAGTGATAGTATCAACTGCGGGCGGGGATGCAACGCTCTGGCGAATGGACGCTGTGATAGAGTCCAACAGTGGAAAAATAATTTTCCAAATACATTCGTCCCAGGTTTCGAGGCTCAAAGTGGCCCCGTATAGTTGTAAACTCCGGAAAAGCGTTTGAATAGCTCCTACACGTACTTCATGACGGGCATCAGTGCAAAGACCAAGAAGTTCCAGTAGGAGGAACATCCACAATGCACTGAACTCCGTTTCTTTCTCCGTGTCTTTCCGTTTGGATTGGATTGAATCTGATACACTCCACATCAGACTTTCGGCGGCAGTAAGCGCGATGTTTGTGTCTGTCTGTTTCCCAAATAGACCAAGTGTTTTTATGCACAAACGCAAATGTTCTGGCGACAAGGAGGATAAGGTGTCGCAGACCAGTGTCAAAGACTGGAAGGCTATCCGAATGAGAACTACATTGTTTTTGTCTCCAACTTGCTGCAGGGGTGTTGGCCGACGAGGTGTGCTAAGTTCGGACGTGATCGACAGGTCGGATTCTGAGGGGAGTGACTTCGATGCAGGCAGCGTTGACGGCTTGCAAACGCTACCCAGCATATCGAATATTGATTCCCACCCTGTAACGAAAGTGTGTGCAGATGACTGGAGAATCTGGTGGAGAGTTTCCAGGCCCATGCGACGGATATCAACCATGGTGCCCACGGAAACTTGTTGTGATAGCACACTTAGAACACGCGCTTGAATCTGACCTTGGAGATCGCCCGCAGCGCTGAGATTACGAGGAACGATGACAAGGATCTCGTCTAAGATCCGGGCCGCTTGCAATCGAATGGGTGGAGGAGCCTGTGGGTGGCGAATAACAGCGAGGAGATGAGTGGTAAAGGAGTTCCAAGCGATATCTGCGTCACGGTAAATAAGTCGGTGAATATTGAGCAAGGAGACTGCGCCGAGCTTGTTGATACCAAAATCGCCCGTCCTCTAGGGTGACAAAGACGTGTTATATGTCTACAAGAGGGTTAGGTGACGAAGGAGCCCACCATTGTTCGCGGTAGAGCAATACCACTCGCCCGACGCCTATGAGCATAGGCAGCTCGAGCGGAAAGTTTCGGACCCGAAGTGTCCTCAGCCGGTTCCACGTCAAGCTGATCTTGCTCTGCAACGGCTTGCATACCGACCATTTCTGCGCTGAGCCTACATAATGCAGCTACGAAGTCATGGAAAGAGTCATCCTCTAGGTTTTTTGTGGAGTCAAACAACCTCTGGATGGCGTGTTGGATAGTGCCGGCATCTAAATCCACAAGTGCAGGATGCCGTAGGGGAGCAGATTGGGAAGCATTTCCCAACGTACTGGACGATGATGGGGGTGGTCCCTGAGGTCTCTTGTTTGAATAGGTTATCCCCTTGGTCAAGACATAATCGGCATTTTGAAGTGCCTCAAGTACATCGAACCAGCTCGGGCCAAGGCTACCAGCCAGAAAGAGAGCGCTTGAGATGAGAGCTTTCAAACACGCCAGATTACGATCGGAAAGGCCAGGTTGGGGACTTTGCCCACCCGCGAGACCACCGAGACCGAGGTTTTCCACGGACAGAACGGCAGACTTCGGAGTGGGTGGTTCTTGGAAGGAGTCAAGGCTCGAAACAACTCGACTAGGTACTGCCAACTTGGAAACACTAGTCAAGAACGCGTCTCGAGGGGTCGTTAGGCCGAGGACGCCTGATACATTGATAAGGCTTTGAAGTGCTCCGAGCACGTCCGCGAAAAGTTCGTCTGAGAGATTTGTGGAAATGAAGAAGGATAATGCGGCCAATAGAGCGGGCCATCCGTTCTCCAACATCTCATGAACAATCCGAAGCTGAATATTTCCAGTATCGTCGAGAGGTAGGCCCGCTAGATCCAGGGCAGGGGGTGCACGAATAATGGTTTCGCCGGCCGCTCTAGGACGCACAATGGCGAGCGAGTTATATAATGGGAGAACAAGGGATGCAAAACCTTCCACCAATGATACAAGACACTGCAAGGCCAAAAGAAAAATGTACGACTCGGGTATTGGTGGCGAATCAGCCTTGTCCAATTGATCAATGCTATAATGTATTAGCGGCAGTCACAAGCGATATCCGAAGGACCCACCATTGTAATTTCATGCTTGATCCATTGACGCTCAGGCTGGCTTCCGCTCCCATCATACCGACTACGCCAGACATGGTTGCACTAGCTGCATTGGCAACCATTCCAGCCACAGATCCAACATCAATACCATAGCCGCTTGATCCCTCCGCTGAGTATGAAGGCGAGATGCCGACACCCATGATCTGTGTACCTACACCGAGCAAGGCTGGTTTTTCCGTGGCGAGCCGTTTGAGAGCTGTGATCAAGGCGGCAAAAACGTTGGACCCAGCGCGTTGAGAGTCGTATCGTTGCCATACACCTCGCATGAGATCTCCGTCGCTACAGAGCCTAGAAGAAAGTTGAGTCCTGTTCAAATAGACACGAATGGTAGACTTACCCTCGGATAATTTCCAGTGCAATAACTCGCATCCAAGGCGGGCGAGGGGCATGGGATGACGCACTATCGCCGTCATTCTCTCCACTGATAACTTTAATGAGGAGCATCAAAAACACTTCAGCTTCTGTTGGAAGCTCGTTGGAAAACTGCTTTAGTAGCAAGAATACCACTCGAGTCGACCGAAGAGTCAACGGAAAAACAGGTCTTTCTGAAAGTGATTTGAGAAGAAGGGGGCATAGGTGATGCTGCAGTAAAAGCAGAAGCTCCAGATGCTACAAGATGAACAGAATCAGTCGTAGGTGGATGATAGAAGACTCTGATCTATGACCTACCTTGCGAAATAGATCATGATAGTTCGTAAGCACGCTTTCGATCAACTCTAGTGCAAATGTCTTGTGTAATGACTCTAGTCTTAGAAACTTAGGACGTTCCGAGTTGGCAAGCAAACAAAGATCTTCAAAGACTGAGAACGCATCGCGTGCTGACGGCTTCAGGTCCGCAGAACTTCCATTGGGGAGCACTGTGGTGGTTAGTACCTGATCAGAAGGCTCGGCTGTGTCTTCGTCGACAACCTTGTCCACAACAAACATCACCAACTGACGTAGTGTGGCTGCAGCGGTGGATGATACGACTGCAATTCTTGACTCTTGTAACTTGAAACAAAGCAATAAGGCCTAGAAAGGTCATTAGCTGAGATAATCTAGAAATTCGATACCCACATCTCCCAGGAGTGCGCCATGGACAGCGGGAAAGTTTGTTATGAGAGATAGGAGAGTTTGTAGTATGCGCAATTGAATGTCGACGCCCTGACTGACTGAATCATTCATGGTTGATATAATAAGCGGCACTGCCGACAACGGGACGGCCTTCATGGCTATGAGGCGTTGTAAGGATCCGAGAGAGATGGCGACCACTTTGGCATTTCTCGTAGCGCACCCCATGAACACCGGACGAAGGAGATCCTCAGATTGTGGTCCATCTAGAAGTTGTCAAATTCAAACATACAGTATGTTTAAAAGTTGGCATACCTGTAGCTAGATGTATAGTGGCTTGCTCGGGAGAGGCTCTGAGGATAGCCAGAGACTTCTCAGCCGCCTTTCAAACAGTTCAGTCCTAAATAGTTTCAAAGTAGTCTGTTTTGAGATCCACACCTCACGGACTTCAGGATGCTTTCTCCTCGTCTCGCTGGCGAGCGACTGGAGTGACCATGTTAGTTCTCCAAATAGCACTGTGCATAGCCATTTACCTGAAGCTCCGTCACCAGGAATGCAAGCGAGCTCATTGCTACGCTCTCGACGCAACTAAGAACAAAGATCAGATGACTTCTGAGCTTTTTGTTCAAGAAAGTTGAAGCAGTGAAACAGTGCAGGCAGGGGTTGCATAGGCGCCCATCTCCGCTTATATAGCTTGCACTGGCTTCGAGTACTAGTTGCAACTTCATATAAAAGCAAGTTCTTTGAAAGAATTTCATTCTTACGAATTCAAATCGAATGAATAACGGCTAATACACAGACGACCAACCTGAGTGGACTACTCTGATGTTTGGCCCAGCAACCTTCCTTCGGTGAGCACACCGACTGAACCAGAGTCTCTCAAACTTCATGCGTTCAGACACCCCTGTTTCAACATGTATGCTTTTATCCTACTTGTAAATGGAGCCTGGCGACCCTTTCTCAACTCTCGACACACACACGGTTTTTATTTACGCTGCGCTCTGAAAGTGGGGTCTATCACTCCCTCCTGCTTTTTCGACTTTCAGGCTCTAGTGAAGATGAGCTATCATTATATGTCATGGAGTCTGCTTGCCCACACCTGGGTGCCGATCTCTCACATGCAGAGATTGAGGAATGTGGACTAGATGTTGTCGCTGTGTGTCCTTGGCATAGGTGACGTCGGTGTCATTAATTATTGAAATCTCGGTGTACTCACTATTCCATTGGGGTATCGATCCCATCTGAAGATACGATTTCAACTTGAACTCTGGCGCTAGCGAGACAGGACTCAAAGCATGTACCTATGCTGTCGAAATCCGTCCCGATCAGAACGATGGCGGAGAAGTCTGGGTGGAGGCGCCCGAAGATGGGAAAGGGTGGGAGGTTGTAGAATTACGACCAGTCTCAGAAGGCATGTCCTGAACCAGCTCGCAAGGGTCGTAACGTTGATGCTGTTTCTGCAGCGTTTGCAGATCCCCCGCCTGCATTGTTAAGCCCGGAAGAGCTCACAATATCCCCAGTAGTAGATGCTTCATCTCAAGATCCCTTGGTACCGTCAGACAATGAGCCTCGCACGCTCATTGAATGGGCGGTCCTCATACTCAATACACCTGATCCAGATCTGAAGGTAATGCAGTCTGCAGTATGTCATGTGCTTTACGTCCATCATTTTCTTATACAGGTGCAGCGCACTCGACATGCAGTAACTCTTTTCAGGACAGGAAAATTACAATCCGTGGGCAAAACATCGAATGCACCTGCACCTCCTGCCGTACCACCACGACATGCAGGCCTGCAGACCGTTGATCCTGGTAAAGTCGGGAAACGGGGAAAAGCAGGTAGTTTAAAGAGTCGGATTGCAATGTTACATGCACTCGCCAACATAGAACAATGGGCGTGAGTCGAGCCAATATATTTTACGTTACTCAACTCTGTCTCACAAAACATTAATAGCATCGATTTAGCGTGCGTATGGTTTTGCTTGCTGTTTAGCTGGACCTCATCCTCTACGTCAACAGCTGGGATATAATAGCCCGATTTGGCCCCTTAAATAAGGACCTTCCCTTGCAATTTTTTTCTGATTTCACCAAGGTCGCACTTGACGAATCAAAGCATTTTTCCCTCCTCTCTGCAAGACTAGTCTCTCTGTCTTCGTTTTACGGTTCGCACCCCATTCATGCTGCTCTATGGGAGTCTGCTACCGCGACTTCGGCTTCTCTCGCCGCACGACTTGCAATAATCCATCTCGTCCATGAAGCACGCGGGCTTGACGTGAACCCAAATACAATCGCCAAATTTAGAGTGGCAGGGGACGCAGAGAGTGTCGCAGTCCTTGAAATAATACACCTAGACGAGATCACACATGTCACAGCTGGACATCGTTGGTTCACTTGGGTGTGTGAGCGGGAAGGGTATGAGCCCATCCCTCGTTTTCGGGCTGAGGTTAAACTACATTTTGGAGGCAAGGTGAAAGGACCATTCAACGAAGAAGATAGGCGTAAGGCGGGGTTGACAAAAGAGTTTTACGAGAATTTGCGAGGTGAGGCATGGGATACAGACGAGACAAAATCTCCCCCTAGAGTTCCCGTTGAGTATGGGAAGTGAGGTAGTTGGTATTCCCAGAGTCTTATAGCCTTCCCACTCGTGTTTGGACTAGCAGCTTATACATCGCTCTAGAGTGATTGCAGAAATGGTTGATCAATTGCTAGGAGACTTTATATTTCGAACTTCGCTTTATGCATGTAAGGGAGTTGATAACATTTTGTTGGTTTAATAAGTTATGTCTTCGGCGTAGATGCAACACTCAGATAACCTAATGAGTAACTTATGCTTATGATACATGGCAATGCTCGTATATCGGACGTCGGGTCAATGTAGACCACAGTAATATTGTCGCCGCAAACAAACAAAACATGGATTGACGATACCCGGAATTTCACTACCCACCATACCAATCATTGGTATGATGCATGACTGGACTGGTTGTGGTCAGAGTGACGCCGTAGCACAATGAACCCCCTCGATCGAAATTTGAATTAACTTTCTCAACGAACATCGACGTTGTGGTTTGATCTTGTATGCGATTTCGACCTTTTTCTGCTGTCTTGACTTTGTCCTTCATTCCGCAAGAACTTCTAGTTGAATTCCCACGTGAATCAGCTTCCAAAACTCGCCTGACGATGATCCAGACTTTCGTGCGACACCATGACACGGATCGAGCCCACAGAGCACATGATAAATTGCAAAATCATGGTCGCTTTGGAGTCGATGTTCCAATGTCTCAACTTTAGATGAATCAATCCCCATCCGCCCATTGACGTCAGGGCAGACAATAGCAAGTCCAGATGCCAGAACGTGCTAAACAAACCTTGGTGCAGAGGGACATACGTCAGGCTCTGAAGTGACATCCTGCCCTTCTGCTTGTGAATCATTTTGGGGACCAGCGGAACCTGTCAGTGCAACCCGAGAACCTGGGTAAGTACAAGGCTGCATTCCTACTTGTAACGGAGGTCGGCATGATAGCGTCGACTTGCCAATCGAATACCAATAGAGTCACTTAGGGTTGGGGATGGAGAGGTGGTTAAAATTCAATTGTGAACCAGTCAAAACCTCAATCTGCAGAGACGAAGGCAAGAATCAGACAGTTCATGGATTTAGTTGACTTATCGTATTACGCTTCAGAGAAAAGGAAAATCTGGATCGCCCGGCCTAAACGAGAGCCGTGGCAGGCAGTGTTGAAAGCTTGAATATGCCCTGAGTCAGAGGCCAACAAAACCTAATACACTTGAAGCACAGAGGTCAGCTTTCAATGATGATTTACGCTTAAACGATTTACACTGGATTTACGACGGTATCGTACCTCGGAATGTATTCAATCTTGTTCCCGATGAGTTGAAAACGCTGTGAGTGCAAGCGCTCCTTCTTTGACTTGACTGTAAATGAAATTAGCAACACCACTGCTGATTTCTTTGCATCTCTTTTTTTCTGCATTGAGTGGATAGACAGGATGTGAGTGGAAATGCAACGAGTTTCACAATTAAATACATGGGTGAGAGTAAGTACAGGTATAAGATGTTGACAGCCGGGAGGTGTAACTCAACATGTGAGTCCTAACCCTTGGACGCGAGAAGTGACCAATAAACCTAGACGATCAACGCCGAGAGCCCCTGATTTTATCACTATAGCATAATACCGCGAGGAAAGTAAGTGAGGACGATAGACATCCTTCAGAAACAATGTGGTCAGATGAGCGCCTTTATGGTATATGGGCGTCTATGAATAGTCCCACGCGTAGATAGCAGTGACGGCCCGGGCGGCACAGAAGAAGACGGATGAATAATGAAGAGGAGCGGATCTACGCCAGTGGCAGTGGAACACCGCTATCCAGTGTGTCGAGGCTCTCCGCCTTGCATTCTACCCCACACAGCAACGTATCATGTCCTCCCGGCAGCCGGTGGCCCTTTGCACTATAAAGAGTGGCGATCCTTCTCACGGAAGAATCGTCAGTGCAAGCTTCACATCTCAAGCTTAAATCCACATGGAGTACACGAACTATTACTCAACATCACCCTCTTCCACACAATCACACCAGCAGTCCAGGGTTCTATCTTGTGCAGAGTGTCGAAGTGAGTCCATGACGCCAGTGACATGTCTGCTCCTGCAGGCTTGGGCTGATGATCACATATCTGATTGTATCTGATCCTTAGGATCTAAGCTACGCTGTGATCGTCAATTCCCGTGTGAGACTTGTCGAAAGCGTGGGCTCGAACACTTATGCCCTGATGGTGCTCTCATAACACGACCAAAGTACGTCAACCGCCTTGTCGAATCGAGGAGTGAGGAATAATTACCGTCTTAGAAGCCTAGCAGCTGATGCCGAGTATCTCCGGCAAGAAAATCTTCGCTTGCGAGAGCGGGTCCGACAGCTTGAGGGGGCGCTCGTACTACTAGCCGGGTTCTCTCCAGAAGGCCAATCACAAACTGATGCGGTGCTTCGGAGCTTGCAATCGTCACAATATGGTCATGGATATGGACCAACTGCATGACGCGTGACGCCGCAATGCTACCATTGCAAAAAATGGTTCTGCCCTTGGGTGCATCTGGGACACTTAGCCTTGGGACCAAAATAATACAATTAGAACTTGTGGTAACATTGTTCCGTGATCCAATTAAAAGGGAAGGACTTTATGTTCAAATAGTCAGTAGATAGAGATAATTAGATGTATAGGCGACACCATACCGCTAGTCGGAGGCACGCCTCTTTCTCCACTCCTTCAATCCATTCTCGAAGGTTTTGGTATCTAGCCCATTCCGTACCAGGACAAACGTAACGCCTTGGGGAGAGTTCTGTGAGAAACACATAAATAGAACACCTTTGCTCACCGAGGGATTCAACCTCGCGATTCCGAGACTCATCATCGTAAAACAGCTGTTCATTATATAAGACATCAGAGCAACCAATAAAAGCTCCTACACACCATCTCAGAGTAAGAAATGCCAGTCTTCAGGTGCAACTGTTTGAAATGCTTAATCTTTGAGCCTGTTTCACATTTAGACTGCCAAGACACTTAGTACCCTGCAAACCGTATATACCTGGGTATATCTCTATCTGGTCAAAGAACTCTATAGCTAATTTAGAACCACTTCCCTCAGGAAGTGGCACTGAAATCAGAGATAGTGCTTCACGAGCCCTAACCAGAATAGTTGAAGACGACCGTGAATAGGAAAGGAAAGCTCACAAGGCCGGCGCATGGGTTCTTGAACATGCAGCTATAGTGGTCTCTTTGAAAGTGCGGATTCGGTTCATTATTTGCGACACGTGTGGATAGAATTCTATAGCTGCTCCGTAACTACAGAAAATATCAGAATCCTTCAGCGGAGAATTAACCCAGGAGTGAAGCCCTACCTATCTTGAACATTTGATCCATTACGTTTGAAGGGGGCTGGAAATGATACAAAGCATCAAATATTATTAGTATTTAAGCAGAAAAAAAAAGTCTAACCGGTAATATGGGTGTCTATCCAAAAATCCCACAGCGTATAGCTATAGGAAATAATGTACCGTCAACACATGTACATCTGTTGGAGAAAACAAATATCAACTAACTCTAAGTCAAATGCTATCAACTGCGGTACACGTTTTGTCTCATCGGTCATTTGGGAGCTGGATACCTATTTGACAGAATTCTAGAAAGAAAGGTATTATTGCGGTAAATAAAGGGTGTCAAGTGATGAGTGTTATTATACTTTATTAACATCGAGAAACTTACAAAGGAATCTTGTTAGTGTGTGTGACGCCTGCGGCGTGCGCGGCAGTTACCGACCGGATATCCGCTCTGCTTTACTCTG
The DNA here is from genome assembly GCA_015039355.1 of Ramaria rubella. Lineage (NCBI taxonomy): Eukaryota > Fungi > Basidiomycota > Agaricomycetes > Gomphales > Gomphaceae > Ramaria > Ramaria rubella. The sequence continues at coordinate 75,390 of MU134502.1, forward strand.
CATTGTCGTTCACCGTCGATAATGGCTTCAGTGTCGCCTGTGCGCAAGCGTGTTAGGCTGGATCCTTCTGCATCGCCGTCGCCACCCCCATCAAACGAATTGAAATTGCAGCGAAGAGAGACGGCCCACAGTGTCTTTGACGACAGGGTAGGAATGCCACAACACGACGAATTGCTCGAGGTCGACATAGCGGAAGAAGATGACGAGGATTATTGCGTGATTTGCCTGCATCACATCCGAGATAGGACAGTTCTGCCCTGTGCACATGATAGGCTCTGCTTTGAGTGCATCTACGTTTGGTGCCAACAGTCGCGTAAATGCCCACTATGCAATGCGTCTATTGGACCCTTTCTCATCCACAACTTCCGATCCAAATACGACTATTCGAAGTACTATCTTTCACCTCTTGAGCTATCCACGCCGAATGCAGGACCTTTGGCACGTTCCGAATTTATTCCTCGCGTATGTTTCAGTTCTTCCTTCTGGGTTATAACGAATCCTCATTATGCTTAGACTCGGGGTAGGACGAGAGGCCCGCAACCGCATTGGGGGACGCGCAGACGGAACGCATCGGGCTCACCGGAGCGGAGGGATAGGGAAGATGAGCTCGAACTAGCGATAGCGCGCAGACGATGGGTGTATCGGCACGGTCTCTATGCCAAAGTAAGTGAATTCTTCATCTTAGTTTATTTTTGATCCATCTCCTCGCATTCTGACTCCTATTTCCCCTTCGTATTTTAAATAACTATGACTATTTCATATATAGCACGTCGCCTCCAATCCATATACTCGATATCATCCGGCTCCAACGCCGGCACAAATATCTTCCTCACCCGATCTCATCTCTCGTACGACAATCTTTGTGAGGCGCGAATTGCGTGTCTGGGTGAACCTGGACGTCGAGGTATGTCGGTTTTTTTCTTCTACGAAGTTACTTTTCTTTTTGTGACTCAATGGATAAATCCTTTGCACATTTATTAACTGTTTGTGAATTCATTTTAGTTTTTAACAACCTTCATACTGTCACTAATGAAAACACTGGATCTGCGGTCCGAACCTGCTGTGAAATTGCTCGCCGAGTTTCTTGATATGGATACGCCCTACTACGTAGGAGAACCAGAAGCGGATTCTACAGGGCGTTTCAAAAATGCAGAGCATTTCTCACATGGTAAGTCTTCTGAAATGAGGACTTCATTCATGTTCAGCAAATCTGCAATTCGTATTTCCCGATTTGTATCTTATTCAAGACAATCTACAGAGCTTTATTCCTATCTGCGGTCGCCATTCAGGGAATTAGCTGCGTATGACTCTGCCGTACAGGTAGGTTTTCCCCTGTGCTGCTTCTGTCCCAACCATTGCCGCCTTCTAGGCCATCGAAGCAACGGTGCTAATTGTTACTTCTGGCAGTATGACACCCCAGCACATGTTCCCCCGCCTCCGCCACAACGTCTAGACGAACGTCACGGTCCGCGCTGGGATTTGCGCACTTCCTCAAGGGCTGAACCTTCCGGTCCCCATCGACGGCGCCACTCCTCTCCATCCCCCCTCTCTCGCTCTCCGAGAGATGCATATTCCCCTTCTTCGTCTCCGGCTCCTTCACAATTTCGTAATGATTTTGAGCACCATGATTCCCCTCAACCAGAACCTGTGAATCGTCCTCAAAGGGCATACAGAATCAATAATAGCAGTAGCACAGCCGCTAAGACCAGAACGGACACAAAGGGGAAAGGGAGAACTGAATCATTGCCATCAAAAGCTGACACGTGGAGACTCCACTACGAGGATCGATTTCATCATCTTCCAGAAGAACGACGTGTTCAATCCTCCAGTCGCTCGCTGGTGCAGCCCGATGTCAATTCTCCTTCTCGCGAGCCGCACCGCCACTCCAGCTTCGCAGTATCGAGCATGGTTAAAGGTATTCGCCAGGAAAGATCCGATAGCGGATTACATTCAGGTTCCCCTCTAACTTCTCTTCCGCTTTACGAAAGCACTGGTGACAGTAATCGAAGGGAAGATATTCCAAGAGACCTTCCCACACGAGAACAATCATGCTTACGCGAACGTGATCACTCTGTTAAGGCCGTGGATCATCAACCCGAAACACAGGACACCCCGTGGGGAATCAGTATCAAGGGCCAAGCGAAGCTGCTTGACCTGCCCCGGGAGGCCGTGCTAATGATATCTGATTCTCACCGAGAGACCAGATCGACCGATGCCCACACTACCAGCTTACCTAAGAAACGCTCTCGTGTTCTGGATGTGGTCCATGCTCACCTCCGACCCAGCTATACTTTGCCCGCGAAACGATCAGCGACCATTGGGAACTCAGCGAAACATCCCCCCGCCGAAGAGCGAGCGCCCTCTCGAGACTCGGATGTACTTGAAGGTTCCAGGTACGTTTCATTGATGCATGCAGTGTGTTGGGAAAACCTTGGGGCAAGTCAAAAATGACGGTTTCCTTTGTTACTTCCGCAGTAATTCACCCCTTTCAACGACTCTTCAACCTGCCGCATCGACGTCTCGTGTTTCAGCGCGGGAGATAATGGCACGCACGCGCGCCAAGCTCGCGAAATTAAGGACAGAGTCACCTCAAACCCCCGTAATCCACGGGGTTATCGACACCCCTTCAACAGGCGAAATTACTGAAACATCACCGTCCTGTCCTGATTTTCGATCACGTCTTGTGAAGCGGCTAGAAGAGGAGAAGCGACAAGCCGTCGGCGAACTACCTTCCACCCAATGTTCCTCTGATCATCCGAACAGCGACGAATTGGGGTTATCCGAGGCACGCGACGAAAATTCACGTGAAAACGCATCGGCCGAGTCTCAAAAGGCAGAAATCAAGCTGCGTGCTCAGGCACTCTTACGTGTACGGTTGGCTGCCGAGAAGAGGAAAGCAAGTATAAATGTAGACCCGGACCAGGAGACCACATCGAGAGAGGGGGCACTACGAGCGAGGTTATTGTCTAGACGAACATGATTGGCAATTGAAATGCTCACATTGCTGGAGTTGTGCCATTGATCGACTTCTATAAAATTAATTAGGTCTCATTAGTCGGTATTACATTAATCACTAAGGTAAAGGCAGTATTCTACTGTTGGAGAAGAGAAAAAGGAGGTAACGAAAACGATAAGAGGATACACTGGCAGAAAGCAGGTCGGCAAAACATACTAAGCGGGGAGTAGTCTAGAATTGATTCAGTGCAATAACATTATTGTTTATACGCTTTGCGCAAGTTCGTAAGATATGCATGATTAGTCGTGAATTAAAAAAGTTAGAACGAATCTTAAATATTTGCCCTAGATTATTCGATGGATATTCGTCGTTTATTTCGCTCCGGGGCGAGTCGTTGTGAATAGTCGTTAGCTTTCGTGTTTGGGAGACTGCGGGTGAGGATTCCCACCGGAGGAATCGCTTCCGTTGTTTGTGGCCTCGCGAATTGGCGAGGGTGAGAATAGCCGTATGCTGCTACTGGGTCTCCCAAAGTCGTATGTATGTCTATTTCTTCGATATGTTTCCCTTCCCTGAGTGGTACCGTGCGCCCCCTCGGATATTGCAGAATGTACTGGATCAAAGCGGCGCGTCAGTGCAGGCGTTCTCACAGTTGAGCCTGAGCTGGGACTGGGTAGCGGCCAAGGTTGTGTGAGGAGGGGACGCTCAGTTTCGTTTTTAACAGAGAGCGGGGGTAGAACCCGCGTAGGATCTGAATTTGTTCGTTGGCGCGGCGTGTACTCATGTGGGAACGTACTCGACGACGGTCCCACGGACGGATGCAGGCTTGGTATTGGCCTGGGTCCTGGGTTTAGCGGATCCCACTGTGGCGCGGGTTGGAGTGTGAATGGTGGCGGGATGTCCATGTAGCGAGATGAGAGTGAGGATAGAGCACTCAATGGGGAAGGGAGGAGGGAAGATGAACCGGACGAGACATCGGACGGAGAAAGACTGGGAAATGACGCAGAGCGCCATAATTCGCGATGAGAATGCCGTTCCATGCCATGCAGTGGAGGCGGAGGGAGGGGGCCTTGCAATTGACTTCCGGGGGGTTGATCAAATCGAAGGGGAGGTAGGACAATTAGGGGATCAGAGCGGGACGTCCCGTGGGGTGAGTAAAATTCAGGTGAATATGGCGAGGGGGATGGATATCGGGGGCTCTGCTGAGCAAAAAAACCTTGTTGGCCGAAGTTACCACTCGCTTCGGCGGGAGACAACGAGCCGACGCCGTAAGCCATTCCACTTGGTGGATATTGCCTTTGTTCGAGTGATTGTGATGGGGCATAGTCCATAAATCCTGTGACGTCGTGTTGGGGGTCAAGTGACATCCCTACGTTAGAGGCAGGTAAACCTCGAGGATGAGCGGGATTCGATGGACTATTCGAAGTGTAAGGGCGAGGGGACCGGCTTCCCCCAGGCTCTGTAGCCTGAAACTGAATACCTGAAGGTCCTGATACCTGTCCAGTATCAGTCGAAGGAGCAGGGTTGAAAGGTCCAAACTGCGGAAGGAGAGTCCCCGGTGTTACACTCTGGCTCCGAGGCTTACGGGATTTTTGTCTCTGATTCTAGAAACAGATAGTATGTTAAAATGAACGTTAAACGTCAACGCAGACGTAGACATACCTGGAACCACACCTGATTCCAAATGTCGACAATTGGTAGGTGTAAAGTTTAATATATTTGAGAAGGATTGCGTTTCACACAAAAACAACTAACCTGCACTTTACGGGCGCTGAGTCCAATTGACCGCCCAACCTCTTCCCTCATGGCCGTTGTAGGAAATCGGCTCTAATAGTACACAGTCGGTGACCAATGGCCATAAAATACAGGAGGCATGTCTCACCTGTGCCAGGAGAGCATGTAATACGGCAGATTGATGTGGCGTGGTCAGTGTTCGCGTCCGCTTTTTCTTACTCTGATGTCTCTGTGCATCTGGCTCCCCAGACTCTACTGTCCCGCTGGGTCCCGGACTTTCAAGTTGCCCGGGAACAGCCACAGACTCGTCCTCTTGTGACAAGCGGTCGTCAGACCTCTGTTTGCCATGGCGTGACTGCGTGCTGGATACGCCGGAATCTGTTGGAGTATTACCAGAGCGAGAGGGGCGAGGAGCGCCCGCGTAGAGCGGTGGGGGGATATAGTCAGATTGGAAGGAGAGTTGCGATATAGGAGGGAGGGCTGGCGGCACGAAAGTTGCGCGGGGGACATCGTGGAACGCTGTCTCACCTGGGCTGGAAGTAGGGCGTGAACTCGGAGAGGATGTTGGCGTGGGCGAAGGAGAGGGCGTCATGCAGTCGTAAGGGAGCGTTGAAACTGAATTTAGGAAGACAGTGTGATGTAGACAGAGAAATCGAAGTAGGATAATTGCTGTGTTTGGAAGGTAGGGAGCATTACAGAAGTATGATTTTGAGTGGGCGAAGATAGATGATTGCTGGACAATGGTCTCCAGTTGCAGAGAACTCTGCTGCAAACGCGAGTGAAATTTTGCTGTGTTCGAGACCTTATTAGGGGCAACCCTAAGCGTATTCTACGCGAGTCGCATAATTTGGCACTAAATTACAGTGAATTGGAGGCCGTCTAAGTCGATCGCGATAATATGTTCTCCTTCCTTACTTCGACTGCCGGAGTACAACATCCGGACTTAATGAGCCACATGGATTGCATGACAGGATGAGTAAATCCGAGGTGAATATTAAATCGTACCCTGTAATTGTTTCATCCACAAGAAAGGCAACCGGCGTCTCTCGGTCTTGCCCGTGCTCGTTTGATATCGTCCGGGCGACCCTCTCCAAACACGCCTATCACGCTTTATGGATACCTCCCTTTCCCTCCCTTTCCCTTCATCTCCTACATAAGTACTACTAAAATGCGCTAGAAGCAATCTAATAATCCGAGATATCCAATTGTTTATCGGATCCCCCTGTCCCTGTCGCCTAAGGAGAAGATTTGCAAACCATTCCTAGGGAGCCTTTATAGCCTGCAGCATGACCCAGTCTTTCGGGGATCTGACGTGAAGGCTTTTTTGTCTTAACTAGTTCGTCAATTTAGCAATCTTAATTTACCCACGTGGTGTAAACCGTCAAGGAACGAGTAGTGGATTGAATTTTACGGTACGTCGAGGTTGGGTACAAAAAAAGTGATTCCGGCCACAAAGGCCGGTTCGTTGGTTATCCTTGTGAAAAGCGCGTAGCCACACCATCTGGAGACTAATATAACATAGCGCAACTTAGTGTTTACGGCAATTTGCGTTTACTGCCGAAGAACAGGTTGCTCCTCTTGTCCATACCTGAAACAAGAGACTCTGCTGCGGATATCTTGCTTCTCATGTTATGCAGTGCATTGATTGAACCAGACTGGCAGTGAACCGTTGGCGCTGAGCGGCTGGTAGTTTCCTAGACTGACATGGGATTTCGAAATCACGGGCTAGATAAACATTCACGAATAAATGCAAGAATAAACGAACAAATCACAGGCCTGATGTCCCGGGACTACCGTGACTACGTTGAAAGCTACCGAATGAAATCCAGAGGCCGCCACGATTGATTGTCCAGATATGCAGGGGAGTAGAGACCGAACCAAGGGTCTGTGAGCGGCTGGTGGTGGAATTCGAATCGGTTGCAATGGGTGAAAAGGACGGTAAGTATGGCCTCCTTTTTTAAAGTTTGAGCAACAAGGCATGTTAGTTAGTAACGATCCGCGCGACTTTCAGCCACTGGGGCTATTGACGGTGTCAGCAAAAACAAATTTCATGGCATTTTTGCCACCATGCCAACACCATGCCGACCAAGAGCTACATTAATCGTGCGGAGACCGGGTGTTTTTCGGAAGTGAACAATTGGAGTTAGACTCACAGACTTTGTGCCATGAAAAATGAGCAATTGAGCCTTGGCCAGGGTTAATATTTTTCATCGGGGATGCAAAGCATGCAGCGCAACTTTGGTGATTTGTTAGAAACTGGGGATCTAGAATCAAGAGTTTGAGAAATAGTAAGCGGTCGCTGTCAACCTTTGAAAGCTGCACTCGATATGGACAACCACCAGACAACTTTTCTATACGTTCATAAGAAGGTTCATACTGTATACATCTTTCACACCAATTCGTCCGGCGCGCATCTGTGCAGCTGTGCACACAGTTTACCAGAGTTTACCCGGGTCCCATACGCAGCCAAGCTATTAAATCATTGACATGAATATATGAAAGGGATGTTTAACTTTTAATTCCTCAGGCTCAGGGACGCACTAAAGCTGGCGGTTCAAGTCTCGAATTCTCTTATTAAAAGATTGACTTCTGGTGACTGGCAGTAGTAAGCAAGAACTCACTGTCGAAGATATTATTTGATTCACAAATATAGCAATGGACGTCCGGCGCCATATCTGTCGTGTTGTGCCAAGGCAACACCAATGAGAGTGAGTCCCGGTCGACGTCAGATCTCAATCCATCAATTCGTAATGTGTAATTATAGCGCTCGGCAGAGACGATGGCATGCTAGTATGTCAGCTAATGTCAATGGATTCCAGACCCTTGGTCATAGACCCGGCGTCGAACTTCTGCGAATTGTGTTTGGATCAGAGTAATGAAAAGTAAACTGGGTCAATGACAATGACGAAACTTGCTGTAATTTCAAGTCAGACCGGGACGAATGGCTGATTTGTGACCGTCTCCTGAGATCCTGAGAAACATACTTTTGGGACCCAACTCAGGATTTTCGGCCGTGACATCGCTCCGAGTCAAAGATGCATTTTGTCGCCTTTGAGGAACTTCGAAACTGCTCATAATCATGCGCATGCACTTTGGAAAACAAAAATTGATCCATAACACCGCTCTTCGCCCCTACTTCGACCTATCGGCAGCTCTCACCGTCCGAGGTTCCAATTGGATGTCCCGTGGTGTGGGGTAAAGTTGCCGTATTTAGAAATCCAGTGGTCATGATTCATGTACGCTCTCCGTAGCCCGTCTGCGCGATTGGTGTCACGGTATTTATCTTTTTAAAACCTTCGCATCCAAGCGGTGATCAACAGCAGACTGGGGCATGACCGTATACCAGCGCAGATGAACCTGATGAAGGTCTCCCGGAGGCCTTGATTGCGACGGCAGGACGATGAAACAAGATAGTTGTTGATGCTTCTACGTGTGACCAAAGGAGCTGGTATGTCCCCATCCCACTCGAAAATCAAGGACGTCGAAGGATGTCAGCATATGAAATCAAGGCGCGCTCAGTGTTGTTACGCACTCCGAAACTTCGAACGCAGATGGAAGGTAAGGCGTTTTTTTAATTAAAAAAAAACCCCATTTGTTCAATTGCATTGGGTATTTAGGATAAGTTTAAGTCTGCCAAAAAAGCATGTCGGTGAATGGCTTGGGCCGAGCAACCAAAAGTGTCAGGATTTGTATGTACTGGTTGAATCATTCAAACAGAAGCAACTCAGAATAGATCGTGTAAGCTTCTGATAGACTAACTAATGCAGCGAGGCAACGCACCGTTATAGAGTCAAGAGTCTGTTCAGCTGCGCAGGAATCGAACGTAGTCGTTGGCAAAAGTGAATTTCAAGCACCGAGCGCGCGCATTTACTGAAGGTGAAATATTAGATTACTTATGCGAGGTGTTCTTACTCTAAGCCGAAAAAGTAAATGATCTTACTCATTGTGTTCGAAAAATTCCAGTGTTATACATATGTTGTTATTTGATTCCGTCAAGGGAGGTGTCGTGTGATCGGTTCTGCCCCTCATTTTCATTGATGTTACCAGGCTACGGGGATGGTCACTATTGCGACTCGTACAGGTACTGGTAAAGTGGGCAATCGGTTGATGGTAGCTCAGTCACTGTACGACGAAGGAGGGGAAGAATCACCAGCTGCTGAGTCAATATTATCTAAGCACCACACGAATCATTGTCGGAAACACCCGAAAAACCTTATCAAGCCTGATAAACTTGGGTTAACTGATCAGCTTCCTTTGATCTGATCTGGTAGATAGTGGTATGATAAGATATGTCATCCTTGATCAGAATGGCAACATGTAATCAGGCCTGATAAGCATCAACTTGTACCTGGGGAAAAGCCCACTCAGGAGTCATGACTTTTGCTGGTGTGTAAAGGAGAGAGGTGTGCAATTGAGCTGTGTGGGTTGGGTTGACTGAGCATCAGTGGATACTGCTCAGTTCAGTTCAGTCCAGAACTGGTTTGATGATTTGCCTGGTAAGTCAGTTCAGAACTGGTTCACTATGAGTTCAAAATAATCTCACTTATAATTTAGATTTATTATATAATAATATGTACATGATACCCTGCAGGTGTGCATGGCAGTGGGGCCATGATGCTGGTGAGGGCCATCATATCCCTGAGATGGGGGCGGGCACCATGCAGATGTGGTGGATGGGGGTAGGGCCTGCATGGGTGTGGAAGGCAGCAGGATGCATAGGTGGTGGTGGGGGCAGTGCTGGTGTGGATGGTGGCACTGATGTGGTGGGTGGTAGTGTTGCTGCAGCTAGGCTAGTTGGTTTACACTAGCTTGATGGAAAGGTGGGCGGCTTGAGAAGAAGCCAAAAAAAATTTGAAGGAAATTGATACAGAGATGGATGAGATATGATCCAAACAATAGGGGATATCATGATGGCAGTTTCAAAACCCATGAAATGGTCAAAAAATCAAAACGACTCTGGAGTCATTTCGATTTTTTTACTGTTTCGACACTTTGTTTTGATTTCCTGTGTGCCCAGCATGATGGTGTTGGGATCATAAATTTATTTTAGCTAAGATCAAATATATATTTTTGGTGAAGGTGCCATTAGAATTTTATTTTGTAGTCCAACAACTGTACAGTTCTGTCCTTTCCAAATCCCATCCTACATGACTATTTCCCTCATAAATTTTTCATGGCCAGTCCCAAGTGCCGAAAAAAACCTGTCACATCCTCAGTCCCTTCTCTCACTTCTCTGGAAGCCAACCTTGTAGTGGCTGAGGCAAAACAGGCAAGGGCATGAAAGAAGGCTGATGTAAGGAAGTCTGGTGAGAAGCATTCTCCTGGCAAGGCTTCTTTAAGCCTCCCAAGCATGGAAAGCAAGAAACAAAAGAAGAGAGCAAACAAAAGAGATGGTGAGGATGCAGGGTTGGAGGGGGGGGATGGGGAAAGGACAAACAGTGCGGCCATCATTAAGTAAGGACTGTCCTTTGCATTTTGGTAACTTGCATATTCAAGTGCCATCACTATGTAGATGGGCACATCCTGATTTCCACTACCTCATGTCTATGCTTATTAACATGATCAGTGTTAAATGCTGGAAATCAGACATAGTCAGGTTCAGTCGGAACTCTCCTTGACTGGGTTTGGGATGTCACAATATTTGGAAATGTGCAGAATATCGGAAGACTCAGAAATTGGAGATCTGAAGCAGATCTATACAGGCGTTGGTTTCAACTTATGGGTTGCACCCTCTTGGATTTCTAGTGCCCTGGTATTTTGGATTTCTTGACCTGCTGGAATTATTGGGATACCAATGGTCGGGTCTGTATAGAAAAAGATTAGTGACAGATGGACGAGTCAAGACTTATTGGGTGAGCAGAAGAATTCAGATATTTTGGTGTTTGGAATAATCAATGTGGAAAATGATGAGGAATAATGATAAATGAATATTGAGTAAGGTTTAGCTTTATGGAAAAGCAAGTATAATCAAAGAGCAGATTTTGGAAAATCAGAAGATGTTGGGATTGGAATATTTGGAATATCGATATAATGATCAATTGTATAAGGGCGTATACATTTGAACAATATATAAAGTGAGGTATAGAGGAAGTACTAATATACAAACTTTAATACAGATAGAGGTTGATATAAGTTTGAGTTGATATACAAGCTAAGGAAAAGCATATTTAAAGGAATATGCAGAATTCCAAAATTGAAAATGAAAGAGATAAGGGTGTGCAATATGGAGTTCTGGAATTGGAGTGAATACAGAAATCGAGATAGAATGTATGGGGATAAGATTGAGATGGATCGTGACTAAGAATGATAAAATGGAGGTATATTGGAAATAGCAGAAAAAGGGGCTTATCAGAATGTGGAAACGTCAGAATAACAGAAGTCAGATCTGGGATCTAACAGTATCTCCCTTTTACGGCTGAGCCCTTGAGGCCGATTGGGCTGTTGAATATAGTGTTGCGTGGCTTGGCTAGCAGGCTTAATGGCTAGCTGAGCTGTGGCTATGGCTCGAAAAGCCAGGGTCAAAACCCTGAGCTGTAGCCAAAGCTTCAGCTAGCTGTGGCTCGGACCAGCTATCCAGCTAACAGCTCTTAGCTGGGTAGCAGGTGTGAGCTGCAGCTAGCTGAAGCTGGTGCTGCAGCCACTGCCGTTGGTGAAGCACACACCAACAGTGGTGGCTGTACATCACCGTGCTGCAGTCAATGGTGATAGCACCTGTGGTGGGTGCTGTCACAGCGGTGGTGACACAACTGCACCAGAAGTATCGACTTCCGGTGTGGTTGCACCACTACCGTCATTGGGGCATTACCACTGCCCCAATGACGTGGTATTGCCCCAATGACAGGGCCACAGTGCTGCTGTTGAGTCTCGATGGTGACACAGCCACACCGGAAGTTGAGACTTCCAGTGTGGTTGTGGCACCACTACTGTCATTGTCGCTGCACTCGATGGTGACACAGCTGCACCGGAAGTATCAACTCCGGTGTGGTTGTGGCACCACAACTTGTGCTCTGTGCCATCCACATGGGATGGCGCAGAGCAAGAGCTTGCTTTCGGCTTGGACTGGCTTCAAATTGAGCTCCAGTCTCGAGCTGAAGCCCAAGCTGGAAGAAAGCTGAAGCTTCAGCTCAGCTAGCTGAGCCAAAGCTTTGGTCCAGCTATCGGTTACTAGCTGGCTTAAAGCTGGACCATGGCAACACTAGTTGAATTAAGGCATGACACGATTGCGAATAACCCGCAGGTTTTTTTCAGATTTACCCGTGGGACACCTGCAGGTATTTCATCCGTGGATTCGGATACCTGTGGGACACCTGCAGGTATTTCATCCGTGGATTCAGATACCCGTTTCCCACAGGTATATGCCAGATGCAGGTATGCCCCATAGCCCTGGCAGGTATACCCGCAGGTAATCCACGAGGTATTTCTGCAAACTCGATGTACTGTCAGTCTCCCTAGTTACTACACCCTTTGCAATGTTGTTGATGCGTCTGTCACGTGATTCAATTGACGTGCATCCAGCCTTCTGCATGGTACATTGCTACAACCTTTTGCATGGTATGTTACTACAAGCCTGTTCCTTCGTGTTCAGCCTAGACTGAACATTAACCTCTACGCTAGAGTTTGAAAACATTCAAGGCACCAGAGTGGTTCTCGGTGACGGCCGATGGTTGGGTACGTTTGCAAGGATGGGCAATTCACAGTGTACGTCTGTCTATTATTACAACTGTATTACCTTATCTAGTCCTCACATTTTTTCTGTCAGCTCAAGCAACCCTTGATTCGATCAGGTCAGGGCCATTGCCACATTTGGAAGAATGTGTCTGCCAGCTTAGGGTGGATGTGTCGACCGTGGATCCTCACACCTCTATCCACGCCTATGCGCCTGGAACACCACTCTCTCGAGCCCCTCCTGTCAGCAGTGTCTGCCCTATTGTCAGTTGGACCATGTGTGGTCCTGGGCATGCTCAGCTTTCGGTGGTGCTCTGCTGTGGAAAGGGTAAGCCTTTTTGTTCTCTAAGTTATTTAAATAGACTTTATATGGTCTCTGTCAGTCAAGCACCTGGTCACTCAGCTTATTCCCTTAAACCAGCCCCTGCAACTCATCTCACTTGCATATTCATCAATGCCTAAGCATTTGAAGCGCACTCGGTCCTCTGCGTGGATTGAGGATAGTTCAGATTCGGACAAGGAATCAGGGGACACAACCACAGCAACCACAGTGGACTTGAAGCTGGCCAAACAAAAAAAAGCTTGCTTCAATGCACGCTTCCACGTGCATACTAGCATGCCAGAGCAAGTCTTAGGTAGACAATTTCTATACACACTATGTGTTAGTCTGACGAATTGCTCACAGAGGAACAACAAAAATTGTGGACATCTGACGTCTACGAACATTTCAAGATGCCTCTGGAAATCAAAAATTGAAGGAGATTCAGTCAAATATGTTTTCATTTGTAAAACGTATCTGTGTGGCTTTCCCGGGTGTCTTTGTATGCTAATTCACATTTAGAAAACCTTCTAAATCGGTGGCTCGGGCCTGACAGGATGATTTGACGAGCAACCTGCTCACTCACAAGACTCAGTGTTCACCCGATTTGGCCACAGGACACTCAAGCATCAAGAGTTTCGCCCACGGCTCTTCGTACAGTGCGGCACACCTCCATTACCTGCTCGCTTTGTGGGTGGCCTGTCGACATCGTCCATATGCGATCATAGAGGATCCCGAGCTCCTTGAGATCCTACAGATGTTGTTTGAACCTGTGGAGGTCCCCAGTGCACGCACACTCTCCCGAGATGTGCAAGAGGTGTTTGCCATATCTCAATGGGAGGTCGGGCGCATACTGCAGGTGCCTCATATTGGGGAATTTTCTTGAGACAGGTTCACTAATGATGTCACATATCTTTGCAGGCATATGATGGCAAACTCCATCTCGGGGTTGACGGCTGGGCAGCCCCCAACATTTTTTCCTTTTTGGGAGTTACCATCACCCACTGTATCGCCGGTGACTTGATTACAATGATATTGCATTTTATCAGGTGATTTTTTCCCTACTGTTATAGTCTCATAGGACACTGATACTGAGCTGTGATCATAAATAGACTCACCAAATCTCACAATGGGGCTTACCTTGCAGAAAAACTTGCAGAGTGCCTCAAGTCGTATGGCATTCAAGATAAGGTGGCACAATCCTTTGTGTCTCGATCTATGTATTCACACCTTTTTTTTAGATCCTGGGTATGGTGGCTGACAATGCTTCAAATAACAACATGATGCTGGACGCGCTTGAATTTGAGCTCGAGGGGTTCCAAGGGACGATCACCCGTGTTCGGTGCATGGAACACATCCTCAACCTTTGTGTAAAGGTCAGTTTCCATTGAATGATGTTTCTTGTGCTTCCCATGATCTAATTATGTTTCTAGGCCATTTTGTCTCAATTTGCGCACAAAAAGGCCCAGGCTCCAGGATCGCGTAGCACATGTTGAAGACCTTGGGGATGACAGCTCGGATATTGATGAGATATTCGAACCCCTGGATGAACATGACTTGGATGCCTGGTTGGATGTTGATGCTGACCGTGAGGAAGCAGACAATCACATTATTTCCGAGGTTGGGCGTACCATTGAGCAGGAACACAAACTCTCTGCAGTGGATGTTTGATTGGGTGAGTTTGCAGTGACCAAGGTGAGTTGGCTCAGAATGCACATACAGATCATTAACCCCCCCTATTTGGGCTTCCAAAACTCATGCAGCTTGCTAAGAAGGTCTTCCATAGTGACACCATCCACGTGGATCTTTTGGCCTGCTGCAGCCAGGTCAAACCCCCAATTACCCTGGTGTGCACCATGATACATAGTGTCCCCACATGCTGGAACACGGTTGCCGAGGTGATTGAGCGTGTGCTCGCCCTACAGCCAGCCATCAATCGTCTGACTCAACTCCCTGAACACAATTGACCCTGCATGGCACGGCTCAAACATTTCTCACTCCCAGACAAAGAGTGGCAGCTGCTTCGGCAGCTCTGGCCTTTGCTTGATGTAGGTTGTTTTGTCTCTGTCATCTTCAAAACAATGTCATTCCCGGCTGACCACAAAATAATAGCACTTTCTCCATGCTACCAAAAGGATGTCAACTTCCAAAATCCCCTGCATTTATGAGGTCATCCCGATTATAGATGTACTCACAGCCGTCTTGGACAAATATGCTGCCAACCAAACCTTGTTCCCAGCCGTGCATTCTGCTGCTGCTAAAGGCCGCGAAATACTCAACAAATATTACTCACTCACTGATGAGTCAATTGTGTACCAGATTGCGATGAGTATGTCTATTCACATGTTTGTGCCGAGTCCTGATCTTTTTATCACAGTCCTCCACCCACGCTACAAAACACTATACTTTCAATGGCAAAAATGGCCCGATTCATGGGTTGACACAGCCATCAAATTAGTACATGACCAATGGGAAACTAACTACAAAGCGACTGGCTGTGAAAGCAACAACCACTCACAGGTAAGCCAGTTATTTTGTTGCATTTCCTGTGCTCACATCTGGTCCAGCTCCCAAATGCAGGCTATTTTGCAGACCTGGATACCTTCAGCCTTTGGGTTACTTGAGGGTACTGATGAGTTAGATGAGTACCTCGGCCTCCCAGCTCAACCATCTGTGTCAGACCCTTTGACCCACTGGGAGGGCCAAAAGGCTGGTGGCTCACATCTGGCCAGGATGGCCCTGGATTTCTTATCCATTCCTGGTAAGTGGCTTGCCCTGTGGAGACATTTGGAGCACTGATTACTGCATATATGCGTAGCTATCTCCACCGACACGGAACATGCTGTCTCAGGAGGAGGGCTTACCATGTCCAGGATGTGCCACTCACTATCAGATGAATCTACACGTGCCATGAGCGTTCTGGCATCCTGGGGATCGGTTGATGGTTTGATCCTGGCGCACAGATCATTCAAGGATTCAAAGAGAAGAAATCACAAGAAAACAAAGGCAATAAGGTACCCAAAGTTGCAGATGTCATAGATATAACAGAGTAGCATAGAATAGACACTTATTTTTACTTTTTGATGGACAGGTATACCTGTCATCTGACAGGTACCTGTGGCCCAGATGTGGATAGCTGAGCAGTGGATAGGGTTGCGAGTGCAGGTATGGTTGTCGGAAATTGAAATACCTGTGGGTACAGATGCAGGTTATCTGTGGATTTATTTGTGTCATGCCTTAAGTTGAATATTGTGGGAAGTTTAAGCATCAGTTATCTGTATAGGCTGAGATCTCTGATCAGATATAAATAAGGAAAATGGTTGAGGAAGTGCAAAAATGCTTTTTGAACCTGAACCACTACCACCACCACTTAACTGAAATGGTGTCACACTCACGGTCCCCTTCGCCCCCTCCATCCATTATTGAAATCAGCTCCAATGAGGAAATTGTCACTGATGGAGGAAATGGAGGAGAAGAAAAAGGAATTGGTGGAGAGGTTGCAGAAAAAGGCAAAGGCAAAATGGGAGAAGCAGGAGAAAGAGGTGGCAGAAAGGCGGGAGAAGGACAGAAAACAGAAGAAAGAAGATGATTGGAAAAGGTGGGAGCAAGAGGACGAAGATTGGTGGAAACAGGAAGATGTGGATTGGAAAAAGCAGAAGGAGGACGCAGATCGGCAAAAAGTGGAAGGAGGATGTGGATTGGCAAAAAGCGGAGTCCACGTGGAGTGTCCAGGAGGAGTTGAGACTGGAGGAAGCTTGAATGAAAAAATCTTCAGTAAGTTGGATTTATTGGAATTGTCTTGGCTAGAATTCTGATGGGAAAATTGGTTGTAGCTGGAGAAGGGTGACCAGGATCAGGAAGCTGAAAGGTGGCGTGATCTGTTGTTGGAAACATTGGCAGATGAAAAAGGTGCTTTGAGGATGCTTGGTCAGACATCGAGGAGTTTGATGAATGCTGCATCTTATGTTGGACTCAGGGAATTGCCTGCATTGACAAGGAGGGGAAAAGTGGCAAATCACAGAAATGGGCCTCCATTCAATGCGGGCTGGACTGGAAAAAGTGCACAAGAATGGGTTGTAAGATACTTAATTTGTGTCACACAAACAGACTGAGCCAATATGTTTATTGGAGTCTGCGATTGGTGTGGTTACAAGTAAAGTTAAAGTGATTATCTAAGCTAGTTGTGGACAACTGTATAGTTGTCCACTATCTACAGGTGCCCCTAGTGGGTGGTGTTACATAATCTAACCCATAAGTCACTCTGGTGACTTATCTACTCTAAATAGTAGCATATATGCTACAGTAAGAATCTACATTCTTACATCCTCCCCACAGACCAAACCTCAAGGAAGGTTGGGCAATTTTTTATGCTGATGGGGGATCAGCATATATGGTTACAGGTGCAGTCGAGGAAGACTGCGCAGCTACTTTGACAGAATTGTTGTAATAAAGGGAGTCGGCAGGGTCGACTTCCATTGGATTATCTTCTGCCGTGTGAGCGGATGGCATGGGGGGTCCTGTCGACAGCATTTCCGTACGTGCCTGCGAGTGGGGAGGCCCTCTGCCTCGTCTGTCTAGCAATGAATCATCGTTGGATGTTCTGGGTGATCCCCAAAACCCTGGGGGATGTGCGGGAGCAGGTATATGAAGGCCGGTAAATATCCAGCCTTCGTGAGTGTTGAGTACCCTCTGTGCGGCAGTGTTGTAGCAGAACTTACTCTGCTTGCGCATGAAGTAGGGCTCTATATTTACAAGAGCCCTAGCGGGAGCTACCCCTGACCAGAGCAAGTTGGTCCTACCGGTGAAGCACCGGTAGTGGGCAGGGAGGGACTCACTGAGTCCATTACCAAATCTGGCAGCGATGTCAGATCGATTATAGTTGGTGCTGATTGCATCGACTTCATGGCGGATAACTTATCTGCCATTTTGCGATTAATCTGTCTCTCCTTATTGAGAGCAGCACGAAGCATATCGAGTTCTGACTGGAGCTTGCGTACCTCCTCCTTGTAGGAGGCTACCACATCCTTAATAAAAGGATGTGCCATCTCAGTGAGTAACGGTGGGCAAGCCACTTTTAATTCATGTTCAATGTTGCGCATTCGGGGGTCGATAAGCCGCAGTTTTGTGGCTTGCAGCAAGTGCTGCGTAGATGCATTGCACTCCCGACAGGAGTCACAGTGTACAATCGCAATGGCATCCTTGACGCCATGCACAGTCCAGCTTTGCTCCTTTTGGAGCATAGTGAATTGCTCAGAGGCACTGGGTAGTGCCTCTGCTGAGAGGTGTTGGTGGGACGGTTTGCCGTCTATGTGCACAATTGTTGGTACACTTGCACTGATGCGGGTGTGGAAGTGGGTGGCAAAAAGCCTTGAAGCGGTGATAAAATCATTGCTTAAATTTAAGGTGGGTGCCACCACTGCGTCACATGACCTAGTCACGTCACGCGAATGGCCAACATGACGTATGGTTGTGTTGACTCCTTTTATTAAAGGACTCACTTACTGCTGCTATCGTGCCTATGAGGCACAATTAGGAAGCTCTCGTGGCTTCCTAACTTCCCTCAGCTCTAGACAAGCATCTAGCGCTTCTAACTCTCTGCATGCAGAGGGTGGCTCCCAATGCCCACTGTACTTGCAACTCCAACTTGGAGTCTATAGTCCAGTGATGAGCCAGTATCTCATCTATGAACCATTTGGGTTTGTCTTCTTTCCCAAAGTCGTAAATGTAATTTATGTCACAACGAGGAAATCATTTGTCATCATTAGGTATATGCGGTCTACTTAGACTCGCATGAAACTTTGGAAATATCCTCTGAGCTGTGAGCTCTGGAGGTAACTCAAGTTTCACGTTGGAGGTGGCGTTGTCCACCTCGACAATTTGATATGGCCCAACATAATTAGGCACTAGTTTCTTTGCCCATCCTTTAGGTAAGGACAGGTTCCTCATAGACAGATATACTAGCTGTCCAACCTCATACGTCGTTCCCTGATGGCGTCTACTATTCCCAGTATCTGTCTGCTGTACTCGACTCGCAATGATTGCATTGTGAGCATCAATTAGGTTCCACAATGCTTGTTGTGCGAACTGCCGTACTCCTCTAAAAGTAGTATCCACTGATAGTACTTGCCTGAGACGGGGCAAGTATCCACCGTTCAGTTCAAACAGTGCGTATCCTGTGGTTGCGCTGACCGAACTGTTCAGTGTGAATTCTACCATTGGGCATTTCTCAGCCCAATCCTTCTGATCACTCTGTACTACAGTGTGGTGTATTTGACCTACAGAACGATTTGCTCGTTCTGTTGCTCCATCCGTCTGTGGGTGGAGTGCTGTGGACATGAGCAGTTTTGTGCCCATTATATGCTGCAATTCTCTCCAAAATATGGAGGTGAATTTGGAGTCGTGATCTGAAACAATCGACTCAGGTACTCCATGCAGGAATACTACCTCTTTGAGGTATAACCACACAACTTGTCATGCAGTAACTCTTGTTGTAGTTGGCACTAAATGCACCATGGACATGAGTCTATTAATCATGACTAGTAAATAGTCGTGACCCTTGGATTCTGGCAATGGACCAATGAAGTCCATTCTGATAGACTGCCATGGTCTATCAGGTATCGGCAGGGTATGCAATAGCCCTGCTAGTCGTCTATTGTCCTTCTTTGCAGCCTGACAGGCTGCACAGGATCCACAGAATGACTCTATTGGCTGCCATTCCTGACCACCAGTATGATCGCCTGATGTACTTGTCGGTTTTGAATTGTCAAAAATGGCCAACTACTCTATGTGCATGATCAATAATTATCTTGACCATTCTCCTCCCCTTGGAAAAAACTTCCTGGGGAAGACACACAATGTCTTTATTGAACTGGTTCTTTGTCCAAACCAGTCCGTTTCTCACCCCAAATCTGGGTTGAGCTTCAGGATTTGCCAATACTTTCTTGAGTATTGGATCGGTACCATAGCCATTGGCTATGGCCTTTTTTAGGTCAAACTCACGTTCTACGCGTTGACAAGCATGATACTTGACAGCACCTACTACTCCATAAAAGATGCTCACTGCACACGCGCCTATCTTCATCAGCTTTCGCCAGACCATCATCTGCTGTGCTACCTCCAGTCTGCCAGACACATCATCTCCACACTCATTCCATCTTCATCAATTCTATTTTCAATATGCCATCCAGCATTGCCGCCACCACATCCCATGAACCATTTCAGATGACCGCCAAGCCAGACATACACGTTGGGCCACGCATCGAACTTCCTAGTTGACATTCTCCCCTTGATGTTCATTTATCCAATCCTCCTCCACATGTCACACATCGTCGGTACTATCCTCTATATGTCGAATCTCCTGAAGGCCCATACCGAACATTCCCCTCCTATCCTCCTTATCGTGTTCACAATTGCATTTGGGTATTCGACCCTGTCTTCCATGCTCCCTTCCACGTCATCGGCTTTGACCCAAACTATGAACCAGTGAATGGTTGGCATTGTATTGTACTCAGGAACTACTGGGATATCAAAGAGTTTGGTCCAGGAACAGAGATTTGCTACGGTTATGTGCCTAAGGACTTCATCAAGCAGGACTCGTCTTCGTTCCCTCTCTGGAGGAAATTTGTATCCAAGTGTCGTGATTGGTTCACATGTTTCTGAGTCGTCATCAAGTCACATGACTCACTTACTCATCTTCGGAGATATTTGACAAGCAACTGGAATCCTATTGGATGGCTATGACTCATTTTCATCACCTGACTCACTCGCTTCCTTCTTGTACTTCTATTTCCAATTGTTCCACATGGTCTATTGTCTGTGACTCACTTCTATTCTATTTCTGGCTTCTATTTCCAATTCGCTGCCACATTTCCATTCATTTCTTCGACCACCTGACTCATTTTTCCATTTCATTACAAACCACCTTCCTATTTTGGTTTTCTGCCTCTTGCCGTTAGTCATTTCTCTTGTCTGCTGTCGATGACATCGTTGTATGGCATACTCGCATCATTTGTTGTTCTGCTCATGTATATAAGGCCTGTTTCGCCTTAGTGTACCCCAATTCACCTCTTTCAGTTGGATTCACTCGTCTAAGTCTCAAGTCTAAGTCTTCTAAGTCTACTACTACTACTACTATGTCTACGTCAAGGCCAGCTTTGTCAATCACGTGACATTTGCTGTTGTATCTCGTCTACGCTTACATCATCAGATTACGTCATCATCATCGTCACTGCTACGTTCTCATCTTCATCTTTGTTCTACCTTTGTTGCTGCTGATAGCAAAGCGCACTGAGCCGAACACCAGTGTAAGTAGCCGTGCAACAACGACACCGCTACCCACTGTCTTTTGGATTCATTTCCGAAAGTAAACTGACACCGCTACAACGTGGAGGGGATGGCAGCCTCCAACAATACGTTGAAGAGGTTGCACAGGATTGCGGAGATCGAGTTCAAGTTCCGGAAGAAGCAGTGGGAGACATACCACAGAGTGTCAGCGCCACAACTGGAGTTGGGGTTGGAAGCTGGGTCGGAGAATGAGGGGGCAAACATCAGGCTGCAACCTGAACCAGAGAAGGTGTCGGAGAAGGGAAAAGGAAAGGTGAGGGAAGCAGATGACATCGGAATGGACATCGATGTCATTCTGGAGATACCAGAGAAGGAGGTTCCGGAGGAGGTGGAAATTGCCAAGGAACCGGAGACGGAAATCGGCCAGAAACCAGAGGTGGAAGTTGGCCAGGAGGCTTTGAATCTGGGAGATGCGGATTCGGACAAACAAGTTGAAGAGGAATCGGGGAAAACGGCAGGGCTTGGACCAGAGGTCAATGGGCTGGAAGAGGAAACAATGCAGGAAATAGGAGTCGGAAGGAGAAAAGTAAATAAAATAAATCGGAAGAGTTGTCAGTGAAGTAATGTAGAATGTTGATCAGACAATGAAGTTGTTTATTTTTTGTTTAAGATCAGACAAAAAATGAAATGATTGGAAAAACGAAAATGATTGGAAAAACGGAAAACGGTCAATCAAGGGTGTCGGAGAGTTGGGGTAAGTTGGAATCGGAGGAATGTCGGAATTGACTTGGGATCGGGATTGGAATTGTAAGAAATCATGAAGAAGTTTGAGAGGGTTGGAATATTGGGGTGTGAAAGGTAATAGATGTCAAAAGAGTTTCGGAATTGCGGGATGTAAATAGAAGCTTAGTAGGAGCAAGAAATTGAAGCATTGGGTTGGAAGTTGTCGGAAAAGATTGGAGTAGGAGTGGGGGATTGGAATAGATAAGTTGTCAGCATAGTGGCTACTCCCCCTGTAAGGTAGACATCCCATCGTCTACCTCAGGTGTCGGACAGGTAGGTAAGGAGTTGGAGTGTCAGAGGACTGAAGGATTCATCGAAAATGTATTGGCTTTTCTAGGAGATAAACGTTGTTTTCTTGGAAATCTCTTGATAGTGGTCTTGATGTTGTCTAGTTGAAATCATTGTAATGATGGATTACCTGAGAATTCAGAGAATATCGGAAGTCTGGACTTGAAAGGGGACAAGAGGAGTGAATCGGAAATTTTGGGATATTTGGAGAAGTGTTTGCAAGGGAAACAGAGTAAGGAAGACGTGTAGGGGAGAAAAGGGTGTTGGAAAAGATAGGAATTGGAATGTTTTGGTGGAATTGTGGGTTTGTTTCGGGAACATTGGTAAGGTGGTTGATATTCAGCCTGGAATATTGTCCTAATGGTTGAAGGGTCAGAATCATGTCGGAAACATGAGTCAGAGAATGTACAGGTTGGATACGAGGGGTTTAACAGCGCCTTGTGAGGGGGATTGTTATTGATTCCGAAGGCGGTTTGTCAGTTATTGCCCCATAATGCAGAATTCGGTATTGATGACTAGGCTTAGAGTCAGAGTAACTGCATTGTATCTTGAATAGTCGGATTCAGAAGTCTGGGACTCAGAGGTTGGAAAACTAAATCTTGGAAGTGGAAGGATGTCTTTGAGGATATTTGGCGTTTGGTCTTGGAGATCATCCTGGGGTGTTCTCGAGGAAGTACAGACGTACTGTGCGGAATGTATCGGATGAAATCCTATAGCTAGAGCCTCGTTAACATGTTCTTGAGGTGGTTCTGGCATAACTAGATGTAAGGAAAATGATTTCCCAAAGTGAGATTCTCTCCCTCCAATAGATGTGATCTTGTCAGAGTACGTAGCAGAATATTGATGATCGCTTGTCGGGAATTGGAAGAATCGATGTAATGGATTTGCCTATCGGAAATGCACTGAGGTTTCCACATTGTCGTTGCGAGTTGAGGTTTCATCAAGCATTGATGTTGGGTGTTATGGTGGGTCGGAGGATGTCGCAGTGAAGTCAGATTTTCGGAGATTCGGAAAAAACGCAGGATTTGCAGGTTTCCTGAAGACATGTCATAGAATTGAATCTTCTTGTTGAGGAGTGCGGAACTAGGTACTACCCAATACCCTGTCAATCAACGGATTGTAGTGGGTGGGTTAGTGCCATTCCCAGCACATTGGAACAATTAGAAACAAGTGTCGTTATACGCAATGTAATAGCGACCGGATTTTTCGCTCGACAGGAAGGGATGTGGTTGACGTGAACAGCATGCTGGATGGTGTGACATGAGATGTCCTCAGTAACAGGAGATGGAGACTGGCGGAAAGCGGGAATCCAAAAGGATGGTGTTTAAACGTAATGGTCGGTTGAAACTGTTCGGAAGGGTGATGATATTCAGAGTTTTGGCAGAATTGTTGGAAGTACGAAGGGTGTTTTCGGAAAGCGTCTGTGATGTTCTCGGTAAGGCACAAATAAGATATGAACACGGATTTGTGCTCGAGAGTCTTTGAGCTGTCAGTTTTGGGGATTTGAAAGGTCCTCTAAGGGGGCCTTGATGTTGGAATCACCTAGCATGACAGTTGTGGTTCGGGATTTTGCTTTCCTAGTGAAGGATGATGACCTCGGGCATTCTTTTGCCTTATGACCAGGTCTTCCACAGTAGAGGCATAACTTTTGATTGATATGTTGTTGTCTCTCCTGTAGTATTAACTTGCCGTCTTGTCCGAGGATGTCGGAACGTTTCGGTGTCGGCAAAGTTGGGGTTTGGTCGGAAATTGCTGCCGTGCATTGTGAGTCATTACAAAGATGGTTGGAGGTTGCATTGTCGATGCCGCTCGGGATTGGGTCGGGTTTGAAGTCTTTGTTTGTGAGGCACTTGTTGAAAAAACTGGGGTACTCGTGAACGTTTGATGGGTTGATGACATTCTCGGTAGATCTGTCGATGTCATCAAAATCAAGTGTTTGAATTCAGGTGTCGGAAGACATTATAGAAATCAAGAGTGTCAGCTTGGATATACTGTTAGGATGCTGGATTCGACGTCAGGGTTGGTATTGGTCGGAACTCTCCTTGACCGAGATCGGTAGTCACAATTTTCAGAAATGCGCGGAATATTGGATGACTCGGAAGTCAGAGATCCAAAGACTGATCTATACGGGCGTTGGCTTCAACTTATGGGTTGCGCCCTCTTGGATTTCTAGTGCCCTGGTATGTTGGATTGAAGACCGGAAAGTGTTATCGGGGTTCCGGTCTATTCGGAAGGTCAATGCCAATGATACGTTGAGACTTCTCGGAGATGAGCAGGGGTTTCGGGTATTTGGGAATGGAATAGTCAATGTGGACGGAATAGGGGTAACGATAAATCAATATCGAGTGAGGGTTAGCTTTACTGGAAAGCGAGTGTAATCAAGGAGGGTTTTGGAATGTCGGATGAGGTAGGGTCAGAAATAATCAGAATAATCAGAATAATCGGAATACTGAACAAGGTTTGAAGGCCTTATTGCAGGTAGAGGTTTTGGAGCGATGAAGTGTAATAAAGGTTTAATGATATAGGATGGGTGGGATATATCAGGGTGTTGCGAGTTATATTGGAATAACGAGTTGAGGTAACAGGATATGAAGGATGTGAGATATGTGAAAAGGGTATAAGATATACGATATAAGAGAGATATACAAGCTAAAGAAGCTTGATCAAGAGAAAACATATTTAAGAACACGTGGGATTCAGAAATTGGAAACGGAAGATAAGGGTGCATGATACGGAGTTCCGAAGTTGGAGCGAATATGGAAATCAAGATAAGATGTATGGGGATAATACCGAAATAGAATCATGACTAAGAAAATGGGGACGTGTCAGAAATAAGCGGAAAAGGGCTTATCGGGATATGTGAAATGTCGGAATAACATGAGTCGGATCTGGGATCTAACATTGGAGTGCATAGCGGAATAGTTGATAAATTTGCTTGGGTTGGAAAAATGGAAGAATTGATGTAATGGATTTTCCTGTCGGAAAAGTACCAAGGTTTCCATATTGTCGTATTGTAGTGTTGCCATGGTCTGGCTTTAAGTCAGCTAGGACCGAAGCTTCAGCTCAGCTAGCTGAGCCGAAGCTTCAGCTTGCTTCTGGCTTGGGCTTCAGCTCAAGATTAGACCTCAATTTGAAGCCGCTGCAAGCTGGAAGCAAGCTGCCATTGTGACAGCACCCACCACACTGTGCTGGGTGCTGTCACCATTGGCTGTGGGCCTGGCAGTGCTGGTGCACCAGCAGTCGCCAAACTGACTAAGTTTGGCAACCGCCGGTGCTGCCAGTGCTGCACTGAGGTCAAGTGTTGGGAACATTGGCTGGCAGCCAACATTCCCAATTCTTGTGCTTTATGCCATCCACATGGATGGCATAAAGCACAAGCCCTCGCAGTAATAACTGTGAGTGCCTTGCTGGTGCACCAGTGGTTGCCGAACCGACTCAGTTCGGCGACCACCAGTGCAGCCATTGCTGCATCGAGGTTGAGCATTGGCAACCAGTGTTGCCAATGCTGGTGCTCTATGCCATCCATGTGGATGGCATAGAACACAAGGCACTCGCAGTTATTACTGCGAGTGCCTTGCTGGTGCACCAGCAGTTGCTGAACTGACTCAGTTCAGTGACCACCAGTGCAGCCATTGCTGCACCATTGAGCATTGGCAACATTGGCTGGCAGCCAATGTTCCCAACACTGGTGCTCTATGCCATCTACATGGATGGCATAGAGCACAAGCACACTGCTGGTGCTGCCACTGGTGCCATAGTAGCCACAGTGGACTGCACTGTGGCTACTGTTTAGCCCTTGCTGGCACCTGTGCTCGCTGTGTGCTCGCTGGGGCTTCAGCTCAGCTTCGGCTAGCCGCATGTAGCTGACTACTAGCCACAAGCTGGCTACCTGGTCGCAGCTGCAACTAGCTGAAGCTTTGGCTACAGCTTGGGGATTTACACCTGGCTTTTTGAGCTGTATCCGTGGCTTGGCTAGCTGTTAATGTAAGGGAATTAAAATTCCCTTAATATATATCTATCATTAATAGTAGTATATACAAGTATATAAGTAGTATTATAGATGCATAGGCTATGTCTATGCTATAGTTGTGTACATACATGTCCACAACTGTAATAGTTGTAGCGTGGGAAGAACCTTAGGTTCAGAACCATTTACTTGTAACCATCACACACTGCTTGAATAGAACTGTTTGGAACGGTTCTTTGAGCTTGTGTGATAACCACATTTAAATGTAAAACCTTTACACTTTTTTTGAACCCCAAGAACTAGCCTAGGCTAGATCTGAAAGAGAGCACATAGGCAAACCACATGGTTTGCTAGACAAAGAAGCAAGGAGTGCTTCTTGGAATGTCATCAAGACTCCAGGTTAGAACCAGGAGTCAGACAAGTTGTGTGTTGAGCGAAGCTGACGTGAACGAGATTGCAGATGGTGATCCGAATGATGCTTCTTTCAAAGCATCGGCAACATCAATGTCCAGCATGCCTGGGACACGACCAGGCAGTGCCAATTGGAACCAATCAGCAGGTTCCGATAGAATAGAGATGGAGGGTTTAAGACCCTCCACATCATTGTGCACCAGTGTGCAACAAGCACAGGACCAAGGCCCTGTGCAAGAAGCAGACTCATCTAGACGTGCGAGCATGACACCCACACGAGATGCTGGATGAGGAACACCTGGAGTACAACCCAGGCAGCAGAGTGATGCAAGTCACTCTAGTAAAACAATTGATAATCAGCACGTAAGCCCCAAGAGACAAGCCTCAGAACGAGGCTATTTGACAGAGGAAGAATCCCTCGAAAATGAACTCATGCAGGAAATCCTGCGAGAGATGGATGATACCTGTCAACAAATATCATTTGAACAGAGCAAACAAGCAGCTAAAGCTGCGAAAGCAGCCATTATGGCTACTGATATTGTAGTCAGACGTGATGAACATCTGAGAAAGCTAGTAGAAAAACTACGTGCAAAGCAACGCACCTGAATAAAAGGGAGGAAAGCCCTGTGTGGAAACAATCCCAATAGGGATTGTACAGATGAACAGGGCGACCCACACCCACAAAGGGGATCCCCCTGAAGAGATACCTAGAGCACGGAAATGAACTCAGGCCAACGATGATCATTCTGATCAGGGAGTGACACGTAAAGTGCCACGAGACAGAGTGAGGGATAGACAATCCCTCTTCAAAATTGTCACTGGAAAAATTCAATCAGATGATGATATCACTGAAATTAGCATTGCAGAAATGCAAGATGTGCTTGTAGAGCAAGCAGACCATTAGGCTGAAGCCGAATGAAAGGCTGCCAGAAGGCATTGCCACGCTCTATAATTGAGCGTAGAACTGGCGGAACAAGCAGTTGCTGCACAATATCCTCAGGTCAATGGACCTGAAGTAGATGAAGCAGTACATGCTGCTCGGATAGCGCGTAACAAATACAACTTGTATGCACAAGTTTCAAATGACAAGTTAGCGGGTGATACACGTGCAATCCCACCAGTTACTAGAGAAACATGTCAGGCTCCAGCTAGACCTGACGTCAGCGAGCCCCGAGTATATGGGGCATTCCAGAGAGGTACCAATCAGTACCACTCATGGAAGTTAGTCATCAGCCAACTCACTTTAATGACCATCCCAACCATACAGACGGGATAGCAATGAGGGTCTGCAATGCACTCCATGGGAATCGACATGTGAGTGCCGAGAGATCTGCCTTTGCAAAGGCAGGAATAAAATTACCTCACCCTGAGCCATATGGGGGAAGTGCTGATCTCAAAGAGTTTGAGACTGTAAGAATCTATATGTGTTCACGCAAACAGACTGAGCCAATGAATTTATTGGTGTCTGCAATGCGTGTGGTTACAAGTAAGATTAAGTTGCTTATATAATTAGTTGTGGACTATCTACAAGTGCCCCTGGTGGGCGGCTTTACATAATCTGAGCCATAAGTCACTCTGGTGACTTATATTCTCTAAATAGTAGCATATATGCTACAGTAAGAATCTACATTCTTACAGACCAAACCTCAGGGAGGTTTGGGCAATTTTATGCTGATGGGGGATCAGCATATATGGGTACAGGTGCAGTCGAGGAAGACTGCGCGGCTACTTCGATGGAGTTGTCATAGTAGAGGGAGTCAGCAGGGTCAACTTCCATAGGATTGTCCTTTGCAATGTGAGCGGAAGCAGGCGGGGGAGCAGATGGAGCAGGGGGTCCCGTCGATGGCACGTCCATACGTGCCTGCGAGCGGGGAGGCCCTGTGCCTCATCCATCTAGTGGCAAATTGTTGTTGGACATGCTAGGTGATTCCCAAAACCCTGGGGGACACGTGGGGGTAGGTATATGAAGGCCGGTATATGTCTGGCCTTCGCGGGTGTCGAGTACCCTCTGCACAGTTGCGTTGTAGCAGACCTTGCTCTGCTTGCGCACAAAGTAGGGCTCTATATTTACTAGAGCCCTAGCAGGATCGACCCCCATGTAGGTACCTAGCCACTGGGCTAGCTCGTCAAGCGACATCTCCGCGTGGGGGCATTTCTGTTCAAATGCCTTCTTGACACTAGTCGACAATAGCATTGGGAGACCTTGCAACCAGCATGTACTGGGAAGATCAGCCCACTGGCCATGGACTGGAAACAGTTCCATGAGTTTTTGAAGAAAGACTAGGCTGTCTTTCTTTGGGTTAATGAGTTTAAGCCAAACCCATACGTCCACATCCTCCAATTGGAGGGTGTTATCTATAAGCCCGTGAATAGCAGGCAAAACTCCCTCTGGGGAGTATTCTATCGTGCGTAACACATCCCTAATGTTGGGAGGCATGTCATGAGCAATCTCGAACACTGGCATTCAAGTAGCCAGGTGTTGCTCGTGATCAGCATGCTTAATGATAGCATGCTGTGCGGTGCTGCATGACATGGCAAGTGTTGCACGTGCAAGCGTAAGCTGCTCAATGAACTTGGGGTTGTTGAGCTGGCAGGTGTCGAACCACTCTGTGGGTTGACGGCTCATGTGCACCGCATTAGGGTGTGGTGCTCTGCCCAATGGGCAGGGTAAATATCCCGTCTGTGTTGCAGGCGGGTCGCCTATGGCTGGGGCGATGTGGGCGTTCAGCAATGCAGGGTATGGCGCCGTTAACACTTGCTTTGTGGATGCGGTCTTGCGACTGGATCGAGTTGGTCCTACCGGTGAAGCACTGGTAGTTGGCAGAGAGGGACTCGCTGAGTCCATCACCGAGTCTGGCAGCGATGTCAGATCGATTATAGTCAGCGCTGATTGCATTGACTTCATGGCAGATAAGTTATCTGTCATTTCGCAATTAAGCTGTCTCTCCTTATTGAGAGCAGCGCAAAGTGTATTGAGCTCTGACTGGAGCTTGCGTACCTCCTCCTTGTAGGAGGCTACTGCGTCCTTAATAACAGGACACACCATTTTGGTGAGTAACGGTGGCCAAGCCACTTTTAATGCTTTTTCAATGTCGCGCATTTGGGGGTTGATAAGCCGCAGTGTTGCGGCTTGCAGCAAGTGCTGTGTATACGCATTGCACTCTGGGCAGGAGTTGAAATGGATGATAGCGATGGTGTCCTTGACGCCATGCACAGTCCATCTCTGCTCCTTTTGGAGCATAGCAAATTGCTCAGAGGCACTAGGTAGTGCCTCTGCAGAGAGGTGTTGGTGGGATGCTTTGCCATCCATGTGTACTGTCACTGGTACACTCACACTGGTGCAGGTGTGGAAGTGGGTGGCAAGAAGCCTTGAAGCGGTGATAAAATCGTCACTTAAATTTAAGGCAAGCGCAACCACCGCATCACATGACCTATTCCCATGACTGTGTCACGTCGCACAAATTGTCGACATGACGTATGTTTGTGTCGAGTCCTTTTATTAAAGGACTCACTTATTGCCGCTATTGTGCCTATAGGGCACGATTAGGAAGCTCTCATGGCTTCCTAACTCCCCTCAGCTCTAGATAAGCATCTAGTGCTTCTAACTCTCTGCATACATAGAGTGGCTCCCAGGTGACATCTCCCAATGTCCACCGCACTTGCAACTCCAACTTGGAGTCTATAGTCCAGCGATGAGCCAGTATCTCATCTACAAACCATTCAGGTTTGTCTTCTTTCCCAAAGTTGTAAATGTAATTTACATCACGATGAGGAAATCGCTCGTTGTCATTAGGTATATGCGGTCTGAGTAGACTTGCATGAAACTTTGGCAACATCCTCCGAGCCGTGAGCTCTGGAGTTAACTGAAGGTTCATGGTGGAGGTGGCATTGTCCACATTGACAATTTGATATGGCCCAATATAATTAGGCACTAGTTTTTTTGCCCGTCCTTTAGGTAAGGACAGGTTCTTTGTAGACAGATATACTAGCTGTCCAACCTCATACATCATTCTCTGACGGCGTCTGATATTCGCAGTATCTGTCTGCTGTACTCAACTCACGATTATTGCATCATGAGCATCAATGAGGTTCCACAATGCTTGTTGTGTGAACTGCTGTACTCCTCTAAAAGTAGTATCCACTGATAGTACTTGCCTGATATGGGGCAAGCATCCACCATTCAGTTCGAATGGTGTGTATCCTGTGGTCGCACTGATTGAACTGTTCAGTGCAAATTCTACCATTGGGCATTTCTCGGCCCAATCCTTCTGATCACTCTGTACTACAGTGCAGAGTATTTGACCTACAGAATGATTTGCTCGTTCTGTTGCTCCATCTGTCTGCAGG
This sequence comes from Ramaria rubella, assembly GCA_015039355.1. Classification (NCBI taxonomy): domain Eukaryota; kingdom Fungi; phylum Basidiomycota; class Agaricomycetes; order Gomphales; family Gomphaceae; genus Ramaria; species Ramaria rubella. Next base: position 106,140 of record MU134502.1, read on the forward strand.
TGGAATGCTGTGGACATGAGCAGTTTTGTGCCCATTATACGCTGCAATTCTCTCCAAAATATGGAGGTGAATTTGGAGTCACGATCTGAAACAATCAACTCAGGTACTCCATGCAGGCATACTACCTCTTTGAGGTATAACCACGTGACTCGTCGTGCAGTAACTCTCATTGTAGTTGGCACTAAATGCACCATGGACCTGAGTCTATCAATCACGACTAATAAATAGTCGTGACCCTTGGATTCTGGCAATGGACCAATGAAGTCCATTCTGATAGACTGCCATGGTCTATCAGGTATCGGCAGGGTATGCAATAGCCCTGCTGGTCGTCTATTGTCCTTCTTTGCAGCCTGACAGGCTGCACAGGATCCACATAACGACTCTATGTCGGCTGCCATTCCCGACCACCAGTACGATTGCCTGATGTACTTGTTGGTTTTGAATTGTCAAAAATGGCCAACTACTCTATGTGCATGATCGATAATTATCTCGACCATTCTCCTCCCCTTGGAAAAAACTTCCTGGGGAAGACACACAATGTCTTTATTGAACTGGTTCTTTGTCCAAACCAGTCCGTTTCTCACCCCAAATCTGGGTTGAGCTTCAGGATTTGCCAATACTTTCTTGAGTATTGGATTGGTACAATACCCATTGGCTACGGCCTTTTTTAGGTCAAACTCATGTTCTACACGTGAACGTAGACTCTCTGAGTCTGCACCTGACACTGTAGCTAGTAAATTGTCCTCCTCATTACCTTCCACCTGTGTGGGAGGTACTTCCCTTGCTTTCTTCATCTGCTGCGCGTCTGTGACCCGCTGCTCTGTCGCCTCTTTTGGTCACTGCGACTGTCACGCTGTGGCCATTCATATTTCTACAAATCAATCTGTGGGGAGAAATTCTCCTTCTGGGTCTAGCCACGCATCTGCATCGATGTATTCTTCTGCTGGGTGATGTTCACCCTGCTTATCGTTCTCATAGTAGTGCGACAGACAGTCGGCTACCTTGTTCTCCAGATGCTGTTGTGTCTCAAAGTATTTGAGGCCTTTGTTATCTCTCACCAGTGTGAACTGGCGACCTAGAAGCTTATCCTCCCACTTCATAAGTGCTTCGAGGATAGCAATCGTCTTGTGCTCATGCGTTTTGTAACACTGTTGTGTGGGACTGAAGTTCTTTGAAAGAAATCCTGCTGGACAACAAGTTGTCCAGTCTGGACCTTGTCCGTAGACTGCTCCGACTCCAGACTTGGAGCCGTCTGTCACAACCCAAATGGGTTCTGAACTAGCGTGATTTATAGGCTTCAAATATTGGAGCCTTACACGCTAGTGCTTTGATGGATTCAAAACACTTATCCATCAAGGGTGTCCATTGAAATGTCCTATTATTGTGTGCACTTCCTGATAAGGGAGTTGTATATGCCGGATTTGACGGCATATATGGTGCCAGATACTGAACAAGTCCTAGGAATTGTTGGACATCATTAAATGTTTGAGGTCTTCTCCAACCTCAAACTTTCTCCATTTTATCCGCATCAGCATGTATGCCCTTGTCATCTATTATGTGACCAAGACATTCCATGCAAGGCGAATACAAATCGATCTTGGATCAATTTCCACTGAGGAACAAATGTGCCTCACGTAATATTTCAAACACCTTTATATGGTGTTTTTTGTGCTCTTCAATCGAACTTGAATAAATGAATATATCGTCCAAGTATACATGGACTGATCGACCAATTCGGTTACGAAAAATCAGCGTTATGAGATGTTGAAATGTAGATGGCGCATTACAATTGCCAATCTGCATAACCCGGCTTTTGAACGTGCCAAATATGGTCGCGAAGGCCGTCTTATCGATGTCCTCCTTGACTACACCTATTTGTTTGTACATGTCAGACATGTCAAGCTTGGATCGGTATGTGGCAGAGCTACGTTGTGCTGGATTGGGAAGGGCATAATATCCTTCACTGTGTTGTCATTGCATAGACGTAGGTGTATTGCTGTTCTGAGCTTTCCATTGGTCTTTGGAATGCATAGCGCTGGTGCTGAAGAACATACTGATGCTGCTACCCACTAACCAGTGGTGGTATACCAGTTGACTTTGTCAATCAGTTCATCTCGAAGTGCTTCCGGGCACTTCGCTCATCAATAATGAAACTGTTTAGTTTCATCCACGAACTTAATTTCATGGTTGATCTCCCTCCATGGAGGAAGTTCTAACATCACACCTCTGGAGAGGTCTGCAAACTCTAGCTCCCATCTTTCTTTCCCTTAGTGTGGGAAAGTCATGAGCCGTTAATAACAGTTGATTGGTGCCAGTACTCCCATTGGTATTTCCATCAGTACGTTGGTCGGGCAGACCAACGTCGATATTCTATTGCTTTTCCTTTCATTTTCCCTTGTCTTGCCTCTCGTCTGGCAAGCTCGTCGATGGCTCCACTTGCAATGAGGAGCCATTTGCGAGTCACGGCTCGTGGCTCACTGGTTTGGGTTTAAGGCTCGCAATTCAAGTCCTGAATTCAGCCTGATCCTGGTAGTCTGGCTGCACTTCCCAGGCATTTGCATGGTTTGGAATTACTTCCTTTCCCATATGGATGCATCTCTCGCCTCTAAAGTCAAGGGATATTCCTAACTTACGTAGGAATGGTGTTCCTAGTATTGCATCGTAGTAATCTACATTCGCTATATCAAAGTATTCCTTGATATTGTGCTCACCGAAGTGGATATTGGTGTGCATTCTGTAGTTGATGGTCGACTTACTGCCGACACATGCTAGCTGTAGACCAATGGGACATTCGAGTTCAAACAGTTTGATGCCTACGGCATGTATGAAGTCCGGAGAGAGCATGACTCCCTCACACCCGCTGTCTAATAGACAGTGGGCTCTGACTCCACCAATCTTCTAATACCTGGAGATTGTCTGGTTGTCTATATGCGCCTGTTTGGGGTGCGTCTTATCTCGCGGTCTGAACCGATGATCGTACATAGGCTCAATGGTCCTATCTATGACTCCCGCATGGATACGGAAGTCGTTGTTTTGACTTAAACCACCACTAATTGTTGTAGTTGGTTTCTGCTCCACCTTTCTTCATACGATCCTCCGAGTGAATGTACTGCATCCGCTCGATACGAGCTTTGCATTCTCATATCATCGTCATCATCTCATTGATAGGGCATGAGTTCCAACTGGTAATCAGTGACTAGTTTGCTGATTTCGCTCTCATGGTCATCCTGGATGTCCATTCACTCATCTATTTTGCCACTTTGTGGCTCCTCCTCCCCTTTGTGAGCACTCCCTGAGTGCTCAACCACTTCCTCTAACCATGCACCTGCTATGCATGGTTTGTTCTTCCACTGTGGGCAATTGGGCTTGATATGCCCAACTTGTCCATGCTCATAGCACATTAGCTCTGTGTTACGTCCTTGACCTCCTGAACCTCCAGGAGGTTTTTGTGGAGGGTGGGAAGCGGTGAGAGCTCCAGCTCCAGCTCTTTGTGTAGCTGGTACCCCTGTTTGGGGTACACTCAGTCTCGTCTCTGCTTGAGGTTGAGCATTAGGCAGATGATATATCATCTGCTTCGCTGTAGGACGGCTCCCTGTATTGTGAACTCGGGACAAACTTGCACCAGCCTGACTTCGACTATTTGTCAAACTAGGCTTTGCTTGCAGCGCGTAAGCGCTGCTAGACTCCATCTTGCGCAATCTGATATCATATCAGGACACATCCTCTACAGCCTTTGCGGTCTCATACAATTCCGTCATTGAACTGAATTCTGTCATGTAGCCCAGGTTTAGGACTTCATGACACAGTGCTTCTCGAAGCGCTGCTACAAATCACTTGCAGATTGTATATTCATCAGGCGGATGTATCATCTGCGCTGCGTACTTCGTAATGTCGTTCAGTAACTCCTGAACGGTTTTAGTCTCTTGCACGATTGTGTCGAACAGGTTTGATGCATGTCTATGCGTGAGTGCATGTAGGGTTCGCTGTTGCAACCCAGCAATTGCACTCTCTAGAGTCCAATCGACTACAACTCGATCATGACACTCGATATTTTGAGCATACCACTCTAATGCCTCACCTTTGAGGCGGGTGCCCAAATAGTTCAGCTGGAGCTCCATGCTGGACGGCCCCAGTAAACTATTCATGCCTAGCCATCTCAGGATTCCTGAGACGAAGTTCTTGAATTCTTCAAGATCTGCTTTCCCAGCATATTCTGCTGGGTGAGGTAGTTTTACTCCGGCTTTAGCAAGCACAGATTTGTCTGGCTCACTGTCCTTATGTTTCTCAAGGGCAGCTCACACCATCTTTGCAACTCCATTACATATGTAGACAGATTTCCTCCTACCTCCTGAACCCTCTGTTCAGGATCCGTAACTGCTAGTGATACTGCATGCGGTATTGCTTGTATCTGTCTGTGCAGAAGAGGTGCGTGATTAGTCACGTCCTGCTGCACTGGTGGATTGGCGATGTCTTTGTCGATCTGATACAGCAGTCAACGTTTGTTGGCCGTTAAGAATGCATCCCTCACTCTATAACTGCTACTCAGGGTGGATCAAGCCACTCTCACTGACTCAATCAGTTTATTGAAGGCGTCGCCTTCGATCCAGGCAATATATGCCTCCTTGACTAGATTATCCGTGTGTTTAGCACAGAGTTCTAGCGCACGGTGCTTCCGTCATGCTGCCTTCTGTTCAATCCTATCCCAGTAATCGAACTCACATTCAAGACTAACATGAGTGCTAGTCGTGGTATTGATGCTATCGGCGTCAGACTTCATCATCTCCCGGAGTGACTGTTGGGTCACTGCTTTGAGCACTTCTTGCTCATGGTACGTCCTTTTCGATCTGTGAATTCCTTTGTGGATATTTTCTCTATCGTGAGCCTCTAGCTCACGATCCATCTCTTCCTCAGTATGCTGGTGTGTACTGATGCTATCCTGCTCTAGGGTAGCGCTTGCTTCACGAGCACCATTCCTCTTGCTTGGTCCAGACAGAGGTGGCATTCTCTGTCTATCTCGTTTCTTGTGAGCCTTCTCAGCCTCGCAGTCAACTTCACGATCCCTATTGGGATTGTTTCCACGCTCAGGGGCCTTTCCACGTAAAGCTCCCTGTACTTCCTCCTCCAGGGACTGTATTAACAGTTCCATACCATCTCCCAGGGTTTGGAGTTGGTTCGCAGTGTCGTCCGCTGCACAAGCTGTCTCAGCTGCTCATTGGCTCACTTCACGTGTAGTACCTACATGTTTACAGCTCTCTTTGAGGGCCGTAATCATCTGGGCAATATGTCCGGTTGTATGGTCATATCGCTGGGTTTCGTCTTCCTGGCGTATCAACCCATGCTCTTCCGTCCCTGTTCGGGACAGCAAACTTCGTGATCTGTGATGTTATTGAACATATGGCAGCTGGGACATTTGCACTCCTAGCGACTTGTCAGTGTTGCTCATCGGCACTTCTCTCGACTCATCGAGAGATGATCGCAACTTTGACCTGGTCAAAGTTCTTCTTGTTTTCTTAATGGGCGATATTTCATCCGTTTCTGATTCCTCCAGCGCAGATCTTGTTAGATCCGCTGATACTCGCTTTCGACTCATGGAGTCGGAAGCTATGGGCATCGTAGTTCTATGAGGACTAGCTATCCTCGTTGGCGTTCCCATTTGCCTGTCCACGTTGTGGGCAGTCTCAGCTCTCCTGTCTGGGCCTTTGGCTGTGGCTCCAGATGTGTCTGTCAAAAACCGCCTTTGACCTGCTATCTTTGACAGAACAAAGTTAGTAACAACAAATGTGGTTAAGGAACCCTTCCGACGAGGCCAAAAGTGTTAGCAACAATGTATGCAAAGTGTACAGACTAAGACAGTTAAGGGAATGGCGCCATGATGGTGCCTACTTGTCAAGACTGGAATAGAGAGGGAATTTGAAAGAAGAAAGTAGAGTTTACTTAGCAGACAAATGGCAATGTTATCAACTGATCGTTAAGAATGGAGAGAGATAGAGATGAGAGGATGATGAGTTCAGAATAGTCATTAGACTTGTCATTTTGACTTAGATGTGTAGACGACACCAAGTAAAGAGAGGGGGAAGACTTATGATAATAGAACTAAAGAAATACATGCGTTCTATCCTACTGTTTTATACTAGGCGTATTCACCGATGTCGGATAGATACCATGTGGACTATATACTAAATGGAGGTATAACTTTCGTAGTGATTGATGTTCCTATCTACTGTTATTGGAGCATATATACTGACGATCGGTTGTTAGGTTGAGTGATCCGATCTTGGATGGCAAATATCGCTACTGTCGCTGGTGTCAGTAAGACGTGGAGGGGATGGCGACAGTGATAAGTGTCATTAGGTGTTGAATCATGACAGTAGCCCCCTTTCTAGTTCGGAGCCCCAGTGACACATATCAAGAATTGCTTTGATTTTTCAAATAGCCTTGTGGTCCGTGCACATCCTGATAGGCGTTGAGAGGCGTACCAGCGATAATGTGACCTGGTCCATGCGCAGCATGCGTCGTTAATATAAAAGCAGGTGCAGCCTTTAACGAGTCTTCATTCAGTTTCCAATAGCACCCTCTTTCAACACTCTATTAAGACAGTTCCAGACCAAGGTGTTGACTGAACCCGAACAATGTGAAAGTCTCCTCAAAGAAATCGAGATGTGGGTGAAGGAAATGGAGGGTATAGATGTGAGTTGGATTATTTCTTGTTGATACCTGTCACTAATGGATATTGACAACAGGACGAGCTATCGGATGCAATGGAGGCTCGTCTGTCCATACAGCCTAAGTTTACGATTCCATCCGAGGTGACAAAGATTTGAAGCGATATCGAGGCAGCAAAGTCTTGGGTATCGGTAATGAAGGTAAGTAATTGAGTCTCTCCTTCTTGATTGTTCCTGACTGTTCTCGATAGGTGGGTTTCACAGTGGCTTCGCCCAATCCTTTAGTGATGGCTGCTGTGGGCCTAGCGAGTCCACGAATCAACACTCCACCACCGAAGGCGATTCCATCCGTCCCCATAGTCCCACTCTTCGGTAAAGGGGCGCTGACAGAGGATTTGACAGATGAAGCAATCGATCAATTGGCCCACGACGATATTGCCATTGTTCCACGACACGAGGCTAAGTTTCTCAGTGGTGTTGGGATTGCTGATATGCATTGGATAGCCATGCCAGCAGAGTATGGTGATTGATCGGTGTATCACATCACTGGCATCGTATATGTCGACGTAAGTAATTTCTCTATTGACTGCTTGTTTTCTTATTGACGTCTGATGGGGTGTCGTGGTAGAGAACGAAAAGAAATGCGAGATGTGTGATCGCCGTGGTTATCGGTGTTACAGGCTGCCAGGGTGTGCATGTGGACAGTGCTGTTGCGATGGGAAGCAGTGCAGTTTAAATCGTAAGTGGATGGTTCGTTTGTAGTCGTCATCGCTAATATCTGCTTGTATAGCCAAACACACCAAACGGCAGACTGCTGAGGCATCGGTCTTGACAGCGGCTGCCAAAGGTAAGGGTAAGGCTGTCGTCAAACTGTCCCAAAGTATAGTTCCTCTGGAATCTGCATTGTCTGCCATCGCTGGTCCTTCTCTTCTACCCCCTATCCCTTCGACTCGTTTGCAACCCTCACGCGACGCTAAGTGCCCCCTCGACCTCGTTCCAAACTCATTGTCAGGGGAATCGCCTGTTCGCCCTTCTAAGCGACTTTGTCTTGATGTTATCAGAAGCAGCACTTTGCAAAGTTTGCAGGATTTGATGGTGGAAGGGGCTGATCGGATGGATCGGTTAGCGCAATAGTGGATTGTTGCCAATAATGCAGTAATAGGGGTTCAAAAGGAAATGTTGGAGGTTCAGGCATGGATGAGAAACATAAATAAGAAGTTAGAAAAGTTTTTGTGAAGGAGTAATAAGGAGAGTGTGAATAGGAAAAGTTTCTCTTTGAAATTAAAAAATAGTCACCTTAAGAAATATTATCTGAATGAAAAGCATTTTAATTAACAGAGAATGAAAGTTTTTTTTTGGAAGAAAGAGTGTGAAAAACAACTCCTCAGATGTCTTGTGTGATCGATGTTGCTTTGGAAGGAATTCTGATGCCGTCGCTAGGACTATCATCATGTAGTGTTTTTGGATTAAATCAGAGTTTTAGCTAAAGTATAATTGAAGGAAGGGTTTTAAGGTCGGGGCTTATCAGGGTAAGCCTTGTGAAACGCTTTGACAGGTTTTGGTGCATGTTGAAGATTGTTGGAGTATTCCCAACTTGTTGTGTCGCTAGTGTGTTCATAGCCTTTCCATTCAACAAGATATTGTACATGTTTCCTTTGTCGGCGGGAGTCCAGAATGCGACCAACTTCGTATTCGAGGGAATCCTCAACCTCGACAGGAGGTGGAGGGTCAGGATTGCGATTTCAGATAAGACTTGGCATTGCAGGTTCTAATAGCGATACGTGGAAGACGGGATGAATCTTCTGTAATGCTAGTGGTAAGCCGAGTTGAAATGCGTGCGACGACACCTGTTTGACTATAGGATAAGGTCCTAGCCGTTGGTGATCAAGTTTCTTGGACGGTCGCTTGGTTTGGATGTTTCAGCTGTCCAGCCAAACTTCATCACCAATTATCAGCTTTGGGATTGCTGTGTTTCGATTGTCGGTTGATGTTTGATACTGTGCCAAAGTTACATTAATTTGTTCACGGAGATAATGGTGTAATTCCTTTAAGTCTACAGCCATTTGGTGAGCAGTTTCCGACAGAACAGTATCAAGGGAAACTTCGAGGTTAGGATGGAAGCCTTTATTTGCAAAAAATGGGGTGACCTGTGTCGCTGAATGCGAAGTGTTGTTGTATGCGAATTCGGCAAGGGGGAGGAGATGTGACCAGTCGTCTTGCTGATAATTAACATAAATCCGAATGTACTGTTCAAGGACTTAGTTGAGTCGTTCAGTTTGTCCATCTGTTTGGGGATGATAGGCTGTCGATAAGTTGGCCTTGATGTCGAGAAGCTGGCATAATGATTGCCAGAAACGGGAGATAAAGTGTTTGAGACAATGTCGGATGGTGTGCCATGTTTAGAGAAGACATGTTGAAGGACAAGAATGGCTACGTCTTCGGAATCAATGTCATGATACATGGGGATGAATAAACCCATCTTTGTTAGCCTATTGACGATGACTAGGATGGTGTCAAATCCATCGGATAGAGGAAGTCCTTTGATAAAATCCATTGAGATGGAATCCCAAGGTCGTTCTCCAATTGGTAAGAACTTGAGGGGTCCAAATGGTTTGTGGTGAATAGATTTTGCGTTGCAACAAGGGGTGCAAGACTTAACATAGTCGGTAATGAAAGCGATAATTTTTAGCCAATAGTATTGCCGTCGAATGTTGTTAATAGTTTTGCTGATTCCTGGGTGTCCCGATAATCAATGGTCGTGGCAGGATCTGAGTATGTCGAGTCAAAGGTCCTGGTGGTCTGGGACGTAGTACAGACCATTATACAGAAGGAAATCACTGTCTGTTGATAAGGACCATGGGTCGGGGCAATCGTTGGCAGGTGGTAATTTCTGTTGGAGTCTCTGTATATGTGTCTGAGCAAAGGGGTCCGTACGAATTCCTTGCTTGATGGAGGAAAGAAGGGAGGCTGAGTCTAGTACTATGGCTCGCAGAAGTAACTGTCCGGCTTTGAACATGGTCTGGAAGTTATGAGGATTAGCTTCTGTATAGTTGCTACTCCCCCCTTTAGGGTACACGTCACCACGATGTGTGAGCACATCTGGCTTTGTTCCAAGACATCCAGCGCAACAGTGAATAATGTAGTTGAATCCTGAGAGATATTCTGACCATCGAGCTTGCCGATGGGTGAGTTGCTTTGTCGTCGCAAAGTATTCAAGGTTTTTGTGGTTGGATAGGACAAGGACTACATGGGTAACACCTTCGAGGTAGTTTCTCCATTGTTTAAAGGCCTCAAAGATGGCGAGCAGTTCCTTGTCATATATCTCATAGTTCAACTCAGCTGGATTCATGCTTCGTGAATAGAAAGCGATAGGATGGATATCACCGTTGTCGGGAGAGATTTGAGAGATGATCGCAGCGATGGCATAGTCGGATGCGTCGGTTTCGACGACAATAGGGTTGTTGGGGTCGAAATGAGTGAGAATTGGAGCCTTAGTAAAGGCAAGCTTGAGGTGTTCGAAAGCATCGTTTTGCAGTGTATTCCATGCGAATGGGGTATCCTTACGCATCAGTTGTGTTAGCAGAAGTACAATGTCAGAGAAACAAGTGATGAAACGTCGGTAAAAGTTGGTGAAACCCAAAAAACACTGGACATCTTTCAGGGTTTTGGGTGTCGGCCAACCTTGAATTGCATCTGTTTTCGCAGGATCCATTGATACACCTGCTGGCGATACAATGAAACCCAAGAATTCAACAGAAGTAGAGTGGAAGATAGATTTCTCAGGCTTGATATGAAGGTTATGTTCCCTGAGACGAGTGAGGACCCTTTGAACATGTTTCCGATGATCATCGAGATTGTTGGAAAATACTAGAATGTCATCCAGGTAGACTACAACAAAGTGATCAGTCATATCTTGAAGAATATCGTTCATAAAATGTTGAAATGTCGCCAGAGAGTTTGTGAGACCCATCGGTAGTACTAAAAACTTGAAGGCCCCATATCGGGTGCGGAAGGCTGTTTTCCATTTGTGGCCGGGTTTGAGCCTAACATTATAGTAACCAGCGGGAAGATCAAATTTGGTGTAGATTTTCACTGACTTGAGCTGGTTGATAAGGTTGCCGATGAGGGGGATCGGATACCGATCCTTGACCATAATCTTGTTGAGAGCGTGATAGTTGACAACAAGTCAAAGGCCCCCATCTTTCTTCTTAGTGAATAGTACTGGTGCTCCACCAGGGGAAATTGATGGTCGGATGAAGCCTTTTCCAAGCATATTGTCTAGGAATTCGCATAGAGCTTCCAGTTCTACTCCTGAACATTGGGTATATTGGTCCATGGGGTAGCGGTTTGTTGTCTTCGATTTCAATCTTGTGGTCGTAAGACCTATGAGGTGGGACGGCCTTTGCTTCTTGTCTGGAAAAGACGTCAACAAAATCGAGGTATTCGTTAGGTACAACCTTGGCGAGCAGTTCCGCTTCGTCTGTCGGTAGGACTTCGCCATGAAGTAGTGATGTCGGAGCGGGTTTGTGGGAACTAGCAAGTAAACTTTCAGACCTGAGTGTAGGTAACGATGGAATAAAGTGAAAAGAGTATATGTCTTCCCCTGCATTTATGAATTTCCTGAATGCAGCAGCACCAACAAGAGTGATTTTTGGAACTTCATGTGTTTGAATATCGGTAATGAATCTGTCGGGAAAAGTAATGGGTTAGAATATGTAGTTGGCATATTCGTGTTGATTGGTGATCAGAAGATAGGGGAGTTGGATTGAGGGAAATTGGGTTTTGAAAGGATACCCGATGGTGGCGATATAATTGCTGAAGAACCAGGGACTATCGAAGGGGCGACCCTGAAGAAGTGTGGAGTTCTGGGATGGTATCAAAAACCGAAGGTAGTGTTGATTGGACGTTCTGAGTGGTTGTGATACAGGACATGGCGGTGGTCATCGTCGGAAGCGTGGAGCCAGTGCCGGATTGGAAATGAAGTGACATTGAAGCCCATTCGATTGTTGGGTTTGTGGTTTTTAGCCAAGGGAGACCTAGGACAATTGGGGCTGATGGATGAAGTTGAGTAACAAGAAGTGATAGAGATTGAGATGATGAATCAGGAAAAGAGATAGTAGTTTTGATGTATTTGTGGATGAAACCACTGATGGCAGGTTCTCTGTCCAATAGACATAGAGAAACTGGTTGCGAAAGAGATTGTCGGGCTGTCGGAAGTTGTGTTGCTAATTGTATGTCAATAAAATTTGATGTTGCCCCTGAGTCTATGAGAGTGGGTACAGGATCAGAATGATCAGAGAGAGTTAGATGAATGATGAATGAAATGTCAGATTGAGATACAAGTCCCGACCATAGTTGTACAGAGGGAATTGTGTGCAGGTGTGCCATGCGACCCATTGTGCACACATCAGATGGATCACTGATTAGTTTTCCGCCGAGGCTTGAGGTTCCTCATCTATAACCTCTTCGATTGTTGCTGATTGAGGTTCTGCAGAAATGGTGAAGGTGGCTCATCCTGACACTTGTCGTGGGTTCTGCACATAGATACAGTTGCGACTGTGATGGTCAGGTTTTTCTCCACAATAAATACACAAGCCTTTGGCTTTACGGTGCTCCTTCTCAGTGTCAGTCAAATGACTGGTGTTATCGAGCACACTGCTGAGGTCTTTTTGATCTGTCGCTACTCCTTGTGACGGTTTTGATTTGTCGCTGGAGTAGTTGTTGCCTCTTTGTTCAAATGGCTTGCACTCCGATTCCTTCATGTATGTCAAAGTGCTTCTAGTCTGGCGAGCTGATGTAGTGTGAGAGGTTTTCTCATTTTGGCAAGCCCAGTAGCGATTGTCGCATTCCAGGGCTTGTTGCTTGAGGGTGTTGAGGGTTGTCGCTCATGGTAGTGACAGAAGATGGTCTTTAATGTGTTCAGCAAGACCTTCGTAGAACACATCATAAAGGGTGGGGTCGTTGCAACCTGTATGAGGAGCATGTTCAGTGAATTTAATCATGTATTTATTCACACGATGATTATCCTTCATTCTGAGCTGTCGGATTGATCGTTGGGCAGATTGAGCAAGGTCGGGTTGTCCAAACGATTGGTTGAGAGCGATAATGAATTCATCCCAGTTGGTTCGGATGGTTGTTTCGGGTGATGCAGTGAGGTGGGGGAGCCACCAATCGAGAGTGATCCCGGAGAGATAGGAGGCTGTATATGCGACGCATTGGCGATCAGTTGAAAACTTTCGAGGTTTGTTATCGAAAGCCATAATGCACTGAGCAATAAATGCTCAAATAGATTCTGGTTTGGTACCATCAAAGTGAGTCAGTTTACCGATTTCAGAATCAGTTTCATGTTGTGATTGTGTCATTACATAGTATGGGATGCCATAAGGTTGGTACCAGGGACTGTTTGCTGGTCCCCCAGGTGGTGGTGGTCCTCCAAAGGGGTTGCCAGGAGGTCCACCGAAAGGTGGTCCAGGTGGTGATCCTCCGAATGGATTGCCAGGAGGTCCGCCGAAGGGTGCTCCAGGTGGTCCTCCAGAGGGAGGGGGTCCACCAGGACGCCCAGGAGGTGGTCTGCTAGGAAATGCTGGAAGAGGTGGTTGTCCTGGGTGTCCCAAAGGGGGTCCAGGAGGAAGAGATTGAGGTTGTGACGGTGTCGACACATTTTGGCGATGCAACATAGTCGAGACTGTTGGACTAGGTGGCAGAGCGGAAGGAGGCATTCTTGGGAAGCTTTGCCATTGTCTGCTGTTGAAAGCAGGTGGGTTGCCTCTAAAAGTCAGACTGTTGAATGGTGAAGGCAACACATGAGAGGGACTCGGGTGTTCCATTGTTGGCATCGTTGGGTGAGCGGTCGGTGGTCGTGGAAGTGGGGTCACTGTTGGATTGATAGGAGGTCGATGAGGTTGAGCGAATAGAGGTCGGAGAGCAATTGGTGGTTTATGTTGCATATATGCAGTCCCAGGACGAGGATAAGGGGATCTGTATTCATGCATTCGGGAAGTAGTACTGGGCTGAAAGATATTCAATGCCACTGCTGTATAAGGGCAATTGATTGCTTGTCGAGTTGGCATATAGAGTTCTGAATCCGACTGTGCAGGTGTTGGGATTGGTGGATGTGAGGAGGATGAGGGTAACGACAAAGTCACCGATGGAGGTGGTAACTGTGTTGGTTGTTCATTGATAGGTTCTATAGTGACACCAGCCCTTTGCGCTCATGTACGAGCTTGCATTAGTCGTGCTCGAGTCGCAACAAGATGTCTCTGCTGATCGCTTATTAGTGCTTCAGTCTGGCGAAGATTCTCACTAAGTTGTTGAAGTTCGGTTTCTTCTTGTCCCATTGTCTGAGGCAATGCTGAGGTCGATTGGTGTGGGAATGATGACATGTGTGGAGGGAAGTCTGGAATAAAACCTCTACTTGGTAAAGGTAGCGGTGTGATGGCGGGTCCTTGGGAGCGAGTTTGGATACGATCAATAGGGGAGTGTCGGGGGTGACCCAATGAGTTGATTGTCCTATCTGACATAGTTGAAACTGGGAGAAGGATTTCGACTAGTAGGTGCTAGATCTATTATACTGTCAAAAACTGCCTTTGACCTGCTATCTTTGACAGAACAAAGTTAGTAACAACAAATGTGGTTAAGGAACCCTTCCGACGAGGCCGAAAGTGTTAGCAACAATGTATGCAAAGTGTACAGACTAAGACAGTTAAGGGAATGGCGCCGTGATGGTGCCTACTTGTCAAGACTGGAATAGAGAGGGAATTTGAAAGAAGAAAGTAGAGTTTACTTAGCAGACAAAGTTCTGGCGATGTTATCAACTGATCGTTAAGAATGGAGAGAGATAGAGATGAGAGGATGATGAGTTCAGAATAGTCATTAGACTTGTCATTTTGACTTAGATGTGTAGATGACACCAAGTAAAGAGAGGGGGAAGACTTATGATAATAGAACTAAAGAAATACATGCATTCTATCCTACTGTTTTATACTAGGCGTATTCACTGATGTCGGATAGATACCATGTGGACTATATACTAAATGGAGGTATAACTTTCGTAGTGATTGATGTTCCTATCTACTGTTATTGGAGCCGCATATATTGACGATCGGTTGTTAGGTTTGAGTGATCCGATCTTGGATGCCAAATATCACTACTGTCGCTAGTGTCGCTAGTGTTGGTAAGACGTGGAGGGGATGGCAACAGTGATAAGTGTCATTAGGTGTTGAATCATGACAGTATCTTGATCCTCTCCAGATCTAGACATTCGGCTTCGAGTTCTTATCAAAGTCATAGATCTATGATCTATTAGCCACAGTGTGGTGTTCTTCTATTTATTTATAAAATTCAACAGTAAACGTCTGTTTACTGTTTCCGAGACTTCCGGTGAGTGTTAAACTCATCAGCTTGGGTAAAAGATCAGTTTGATCTTTTATTCGTTTATCACAATACTGCCAATAGCTTGGCAGTCAAAAAAGTGCTATATGCATTCACACAAACAGACTGAGCCAATGAATTTATTGGTGTCTGCGATGTGTGTGGTTACAAGTAAGATTAAGTTGCTTATATAATTAGTTGTGGACAACTGTATAGTTGTCCACTATCTACAAGCGCCCCTAGTGGGCGGCTTTACATAATCTGAGCCATAAGTCACTCTGGTGACTTATATTCTCTAAATAGTAGCATATATGCTACAGTAAGAATCTACATTCTTACATTGATATACCAGCTAAAGAAGCTTGGTAAGGAAAAGCATATTTAAAAGAGTATGTGGGATTCTGAATTGGAATGGAAGAGATAAGGGTGTGTGATATGGAATTCTGGAAATCGAAGTGAGTATGGAAATCGAGATAGAATATACAGGGATAAGATTGAGATGGATCTTGATTAAAAATGATGAAATGGAGCTATCCCAGGATAGGTGGAAAAAGGGGTTTATCAGAAATGTGGAAATGTTGGAATAACGGGAATTGGATCTGGGATCTAACAGAACCACAAGGGTGTCTGTTAAGTCAATGGCATGTTGGCAATGGAGCTTTTGTTTAATACCACCATAGTTTGAGATGACAATGCAGCCTTCATCAGGGGGGAAAAGCTGGTTAAGGACCATGGGACATGGGACATACCACAATGCTTCGTTGTCAAACACCAGGGGGTTGAAGTCTTCATTTGCGGTGGGTGGGGTTCCTATAGAAAGGAGATGGCCAGTGGGAGTTATAGGCTCTACAAAATCAGGCCCAGGAGTGAGTGTGCCAAAAGCTGTGGTAACTAGATCATTCCAAGGCATGGGTTAGGGGTGGTGGCACAGATAATGGTTCTGGAACATGCAACAGAAAGTCTGCTGTTTATGGCAGCTTGCATGGCACTGATGAATCATGTGAATCACACATGGCACAAAAAAAATGACAATAACAGGAATTGACCACTTGACCATTCAAACAACACAACCTACTATACAACTACCCCATACCATCTACAATGGGTAGGTCATTCCAGGGGACTATACCTCATAAGTGACCTCTGGGCCCCCATATTTCTGAATAATTTTCCTCACCACAAAGGACATAAATGAGGATGGCTTTGGATATTTGCAGTGGACTCCTCATTTTACTAGTGCATTTTGTAAAGTCTACACATAAATTTCAAATTAAAATTTGTGTAAAAAAATATGTCAAGAACTGAAGTATAAACATTCATTAGACCTGGTGTGTCAGGGACCTAATGTCAAATCCAAACATGTCCAATATATCTGCTGGTGTGCCAAAAGGGCAGGAACCATGCATCAGGAAAGCTGTTTGAGTGCTGGGGCACCCACTTAAGCTCTGGTGCTCAAACTGGTGATCCAGACTCTCTATAGGCTCTAGCAAGCTATTTATATCCCATTGTGCTGAGATTGCACTAGAGGTGAAGAGCACCTCTACAGATACTACTGGAGCCTCCTGTGCTCTGGGCAGCTCCCAGAGCACTCTGAGTGCTCCCAGCATAATTCTGTACTAGTAGCATAAAGCAAGTGTTACATAAAATAAAATAAAATAATAAAATAAAGACATGGTGAGTATTCATATTGAATGCCCTTATTTTCCA
Source organism: Ramaria rubella (assembly GCA_015039355.1). NCBI lineage: Eukaryota > Fungi > Basidiomycota > Agaricomycetes > Gomphales > Gomphaceae > Ramaria > Ramaria rubella. The sequence continues at coordinate 122,879 of MU134502.1, forward strand.
TGTCCCTCAAGCTTTGTGAATGCCTAAGTATGAAAGCCACACTGGCAATGTCATCATCATGTGAGCCACAGCATCAATTAACAGGTGCCTTCGACTTCACCATTCACCCAAAGGTCTTATTTTGTGACAAACCCATGAAACCATTGTATTGTCAGGTAAGTTTACCTACCTAGTATACTGCCAACTAAAATCACCCCAGGTCATTATGAACTTGAAACATGATCATTCCAACATGATAGTGATGGACACAGTTCAATTCGGTTCAGTTCAGTTCATGAACTGAGCTGACAATTTGCTGATTACCAGCTCACAGTTCAGTTCACTGTCAGTTCAGCTCACAGTTGGTTCTGAACTGGTTCAAACGTTAATAATAATAATTGTATTTTAACTACTCTAAAAATTAAATACATTGATTTAACTTTACACATGGGGGTGGATGTGGGTGTGAATGTGGTAGGGGTGTGGTGGTGGTAGTGGCAGGATGGGGGTCAATGGCGGTGGGGGGCCATGATGGGGGCAGCATTGGGGCCACGTGGATAGATGGGGGTGGGGTGTGGGGTGCACGATGGGGGTGGCATTGGGCCGCATGGTTGGGGATGGGTGTGGGGCATGGGGGCCACGATGGGGGGGGGGAAAGGGGGGTGCGATGGGGGGGGCATTGAGGCTGCACAGGTGGATGGAGGTGCGGGGTTGGGGGCCGCAAAGAGGGTGGGGTGAGGGGGGTGTGATGGGGGGTGGCATTGAGGTCGTGCAGGTGGATGGAGGCATGGGGGTTGGGGGATGTGATGAGAGCAGGGTGTGGGGGCTGCGCAGATGGATGGTGGCGGGGCATGGTGCTGGTGGTGGTTGTGTGGTGGTGGGGTGGCGATGAGGGGTGGCAGTGGTGTGGTGGTGGTGGTGTTGGTGGTGGGTGGCCACGCAGATGTGGCACAGCCACCCATGACCCGTCATGTGGGTGCTGGCTAACAGGTGCTTTTGAACCAGTTCAGAACCAGTTCAAGATTGATCTGAGCCGGTCCAGTGATTTCAACTAGACCCAGCTCACAGTTCAGTTCATTGAACTGAACTGGAAATGAACTGGTACGAATCAGTTTGAGCTGAACTGCATCCATCACTACAACATGATCATACCTCAAACCTCATTGGACCCAGATGTGTCACCAGTTTGCATGCAGTGCAAGATGGGGACAAAGGTAAGTAATGAAACATGTTCAGCAGTCTCATTATTCACCTACCTCTACTTAGAGCCCCACTGTGCAGTCTGGTGGTCAGGTGCCATGCAGCCACTCAGGCTTGACCTAGTGTTTGAGGTTCAACTTGAAGTTGAGGCTCTTTGACACCAAACAAGCAAGATCTCAGAGCACAATTGAAAATCCATCCTCTCCTCTGAGTCCTACCCCGCTCATGATGGAACAATGTGAGTCCATTGTTGCAGTGGCCTCGGAATTGTTTTTGGTGGAAGATCCTATTGACCCAGGAGCCCACTCAGACCTGATTTCAGTGGACTTTTCATTTATGGTGGGGCAAGTTATGGGCAGTTTCTTTGGGCAGTCCTCCAGAGTTTGAGCTGCCAAGCCACTTGCAATGGAGCAAAAGTCCATAGTCAGTGAACTTGCAGTGCAGCCACCCATGGCTATTGAGCAGTCAGCAACAGCCCAACAAATTGCTGTTGAGTTGTGGGCAGCAAATGTCCTAGCATGGGACACTTCTCAGTGCAAGTTGACAAACTCCAGTGACTTCAGTGTGGATGGAAACTAATTAACAGCTCCTGGATCACATTCTTCAGTTGTAAGTGCCGGTCTGTACCTCTCAGAGCATGAAGTTGTAGGGAAGCTTGCCAAGGAGGCATTTGCTTCCTGGGGATGCACAGAGGCTCTTGAGAGGTTGTGTGAGAGGTGTTGGCAAGCTGCAAAAAAATTGAAGGAAAATTTCATGTGGCATTGATAAAATGGGCTGCAGACAATGTGAGTGTTGTTAATCATAACTGAGTTTGTGCTGACAAACTACTTTCAGGCTGCAATGATAGAGCAACGTTACAGACCGGATTGGACGTAGATTGTATTTGGTTGGAACTCTCCTTGACCGGAATCGGGCATTGTGATATTTTGGAATGCACAGAATATCGGAAGACTTGGAAATCAGAGATCCGAAGTTGATCTACATGGGCGTCAGCTTCAACTTATGGGTTGCACCCTCTTGGATTTCAAGTGCCCTGGTATTTCAGATTTCTGACTGGACAGAATTATTGGAATACTGATAGTCGGGTCTGTATAGAAGAAGATCAGTAACAAACAGCAAGTTGAGACTTATCAGATGAGCAGAAGAATTTGGATATTTCGGAGTTCAGAATAACCAATGCGAAGAGGGATAAGGGTGACAACAAATGAATATCAAGTAAGGTTTTAGCTTTACAGAAAAGCAAGTATAATCAAGGAGTGGATATTTTGGAGAATTGGAAAGATGTCGGGATCATAATATTTGGGATATCGATATAATAATCAATTGTATAAGGACATATATGCTTGAACAATATACGAAGTAAGATATGAAGGAGGTACTAATATATAGACTTTAATACAGATAGAAGAATTGATATAGGTTTGTAAGTTGATATACAAGCTAAGGAAAAAGCTTGAGTAAGGAAAAGTGTATTTAAAGGAATATGTGGGATTCCGAAATTAGAAATGAAAGAGATGAGAGTGCATGATACAGAGTTCCGGAATTGGAGTGAATACGGAAATCAAGACAGAGCATATGGGGATGAGATTGAGATGGATGGTGACTAAGAATGATGAAATGGGGGTATATCAGAAATAAGTGGAAAAAGGGGCTTATTGGAAAAGCGGCAACATCAGAATAACGGGAGCTGGATCTGGGATCTAACAGTATCTCCCTTTTATGGCTGAGCCCTCGAGGCTGATTGTGCCGTTGAATGTCATGGGAAGTTTGGGCATCAGTTATCCATAAAGGCTGAGATCTCTGATTGGATATAAATAGGGAAAGCAGTCTGAGGAAGTGCAGAACATTTTAACCTCGAACCACTACCACCACCACCACCACCTAAAAAGCTAAAAATGGTGTCATGTTCACAGTCTCTCATGCCCCTCCATCCATTATTGAGATCAGTTCCAACAAGGAAATCGTTGCGGAAATGGAGGAGATGGATTGGAAGAAAAGGAATTGGAGGAGAGGTTGCAGAAAAAGGTGAAGGCAAAGTGGGAGAGGTGGCAGAGAAGCAGGAAAAGGAGTGGAAACAGAAGGAGTAAGACGATCAGAAAAGGAAAGAGCAGGAGGATGAAGATCGGCAAAAACAAGAAGAAGCTGATCAGAAAAGGTGGAAGGAGGACACAGAGTGGCCAAAGGCCAAATTGACACAGAGCGTCCAGGAGGAATTGAGATGGGAGGAAGCGCGTTTGAAGAAGGGTTCAGTAAGTCAGATTTGTGGGAATTTCTTGACAAAGATTCTGACAGAAATTCAGGTTAGCTGGAAAAAGGCGACCAGGATTGGAAAGCCAAAAGGCTGCAAGATCATGCATCAGGGAACATTGGCAGATGGAAACAGCGACTCAAAGACACATGGTCAGATATCAATGAGCATTGCATCCTATGTCAGACCTGGGAAATTGTGTGTGTCAAAGAGGATTGGAAAAGTGGGAAGTCGAAAAAGTGGGCCTGCATTCAGTGCAGGCTTGATTGGAAGAAATGCATGAGGCCAGGCAGTCCAAATTTTGCCCTGGAGATGGTGGGAAAATCATCATTGCCAGTGTGGAATCGGGCATGACCGGAAAACATCAGGGCTGGGCTGGGGCCAGCCACCAAAAAACAGTGGTCGGAAATGGTTGTTGGACACCTTGTGGAATCATTGGGAAAGGAGGTCGAGCAGGATGTCAGGACATCATCGGGGAAAGAAAAGGGAAAGGAGTGGGCATCGGAGAATGACCAGGCAGACGGATTGTCAGAGGAGTTGGGGCTCACAGAGGAGATCTGCAGGCTCTGGAAAATGATGCACAACCTTGCCAAATGGTTAAGGTACAATGTCAAAGGAATGGCAAGTCTCAACAACTCATTGAAGATGTCGCATGGGATTTTGGAAATTGAGTTCAAGTTCTGGAAAAAGCGGTGGGAAACGTACAATGGAATGTACATGCAGCAGCCAGAAGCGGAGTCGGAAGCCAAACTGGAGAATGCAGCAAAATAAAACACGATGGAGGTGGAACCAGAGGCAGAGTAAGGGAAGGGGAAGGAAAAGGAAAAGGAGACAGAAGGTGATGGAATGGATGTGGATGTCATTCCAGAGGTGATGGAGAGTGGGGTTCCAGAAAAAGCAGAAAGTGCCAAGGAACCAGATGCAGAAGGTAGCAGAAGGGTGGTGAATCTGGAAGATGTGGATTTGGAAAAAATGGCCAAAGAGGAACCGGAGAAGGCGAAAGAGCTTGAACCAGAGGAAGAAACACATGGTGAGGAAACCATGCAGTAAATAGGGAATCAGAAGGAAATTGGAAGGCGAAAAGTAAATAGGAAAAAGTAATATAGTTAGTGTAAGAAATAAAATGGGTTAAAATTGGAACAATTGGAAAACCGGAAGAAGCAGCAGAAATCAAGGTAAAAATGTTAAAGTCAGTTTTTGCAAGAATTTTGGGAATCAGAATAAGTCAGAATCAGGGTGATTTCAGGTAAAGAGACTTGGAATTGGGGATTGGACTTGGTAAAAAGGGTTGCAAGAATGGTTCGGAAGAATCGGAAAATGTTGGAAGGTGTGAAGGTTAGATGTGAGAAGGATTTGGGAAGTAAATAGGAATGTCATAGGAACAGAATTGAACAGAAGGGCTGGATTTGAGAAGTGTTGTCAGAAAATGATCAGAAAAAGAACGGTGACTGGGAAGGTTGAAGGAATTGAGTCAGAAGAATCGGAGTAAGGGTGGATAATTGGAAGGGACATATCATTAACATAGTGGCTACTCCCCCTTCAAGGTAGACGTCCCATTGTCTACCTACAGCAGGAAGGAGCTACAAGGAGCCAGAGTATCAGAGAATTGAAAGATTCCTTGCTTGAGTCTTGTCAGAAATTTGAGGAAATGTGGACTGGATTTCATGGAATGTTCTTGATAAAGTGGTTGATGTTGTCCAGTTGAAAAAGTGCTGTAATCAGAGATAACCAGAGAATTCTGAGTCAGAATGTTAGAAAATGTTGAGCAAGAAATGAAGGATACAATGAATTGGGAGTTCGGAATAAAAGGTTTTTATTTTTATTTTTAGAAAATAAGGTGAATCAAAGGTTTGAACACTTAAGAATAGTGTTAGGAATGAAAGATATGGGACATCATTGTTGTGGAAATCCAAAATGGTCGATGGAATAGGGTTGTGGAACTTGGGTGAAAAGGAACAAGGGGAAATATAGGTATGAAAAATGTCAGAAAATCTAGAAGTTGGGAATTTTGGCAAAATTTGACGTTGGTCAGAAATGTTAGTAAGGAATCCTTGGTATTCATCTTGGAATATTGTTGAGAAAGGACAGACATTGTCCAAAAGGTGACTTGAAAATTGGAATTTGTCGGAAAATGTGGGTCGGAAGAGGTGAGGATGGTGCATTCATGAAGACAAGGGGTTTAACAGCACCATTCAAGGAAAATTGTTGCGGATTCTGAAGGCAGTTTGCTGGTTATTGTCCCATAATGCAGAATCGGAGTAACTGAGTCGCATCTTGAGGGTCAGATTTGGAAAAGGCTGGAAGTTGGGGATCGGGAAACTGAAATCTCAGGAAACTGAAATAGGTCCTTGAAAGAGATTTGTAGTGCAGGATTTGGAAATTGTCCTGGAGTGTTCTCAAGGAAGTACCGGAGTACTGTGTGGAAAAGTGTGTCAGATGAAATCCTATAGCTAGAGCCTCGTTAATGTGTTCTCAAGGTGATTCTGGCTTAACTAGATGTAAGGAAATGAAATTTCCCATAGTAAGATTCTCTCCCTCTGTTAAGGTGTGACCTTGTCAGAGTGCATAGCAGAATATTGAAATTGCTTGTCAGAAATCAGAAGAATTGATGTAATGGTTTTTCCTGTCATAAAAATGCCAGGTTTTCCATATTGTCGTATTGCAAGGTGAGGATTTATCGAGCATTGACATTGGATGTTGTGGCGAGTCGGAGGATGTCACAGTGAAACAAGGATTTTGGAGATTCAGAAAAATGCAATTATTGCAGGTTTCCAGGAGACATGTCATAGAATTGAATCTTCTCGTTGAGGAGTGCAGAACTAGGTATTACCAAATGCCCTGTCAATCAACGGATTGTAGTGGGTGGGTTAGTGGCATTCCCAGCACGTTGGAACAATTAGAAACAAGTGGTGTTATATGTATTGTAATAACAACTGGGATTTTTGCTGGATGGAAAACGTGATTGGCATGGATAGCCTACTGGATGGTGCAACATAAAGATGTTGTTGGAAGATAGAAGTGGAGACCTGCAGAAAATCAGGAATCTGGAAAATAGGTGTTTGGACATGATGATCAGTCAAAACAGTCAGCAAAATAGTGTTTGGAGATAGTGTTGCTGTGGCTCAACTAGCTGGATTAACAGCTAACCGAGCCATGGCAATGGCTTTAAAAGCCAGGGGTAAATCCCCAAGCTGCAGCTGAAGCTTCAGCTAGTCGCAGCTTCAACTGGCTAGCCAGCTTGTGGCTAGTAGTTGGCTACATGCAGCTAGCTGAAGCTGAGCTGAAGCCCCAGCAAGCACAGGTGCCAGTGAGGGCTAAACAGTAGCCACAGTGCAGTGCACTGTGGCTACTATGGCACCGGTGGCAACACCCACAGTGTGCTCATGCTCTATGCCATCCACATGGATGGCATAGAGCACCAGTGTTGGGAACATTGTCTGGCAGCCAATGTTGCCAATGCTCAATGGTGCAGCAATGGCTGCACTGGCGGTCACCGAACTGAGTCGGTTCAGCAACCGCTGGTGCACCAGCAAGGCACTTGCAGTAATAACTGCAAGTGCCTTGTGCTCTATGCCATCCACATGGATGACATAGGGCACCAGCATTGGCAACACTGGTTGCCAATGCTCAACCTCGATGCAGCAATGGCTGCACTGGCGGTCACCGAACTGAGTCGGTTCGGCGACTGCTGGCACACCAGCAAGGCACTCGCAGTTATCACTGCGAGTGCTTGTGCTCTATGCCAATGGATGGCATAGAGCACCAGCATTGGCAACACTGGTTGCCAATGCTCAACCTCGATGCAGCAATGGCTGCACTGGCAGTCACCGAACTGAGTCGCGGCAACTACTGGTGCACCAGCAAGGCACTCGCAGTTATCACTGCGAGTGCTTGTGCTCTATGCCAATGTTAGGGCTGTCTGATTAAAATTAAATTATTTTTTGGGCATATTTTATTTGAATCATAACCATTATGGTGGCTTCCACACCATATTTTAATGTACTTGTATTCTATTGTAAGATAGTCATAATTTAATCTTAATTTAATCTTAATTAATCATAATTGCAAGTAAATATTTATATCTTAAGTGGTGTGAGAATGTGTACACCCTGTATTAGCCCTGGACAACCAGTTATCTCTATCAGCATCTGGAAACTCAGATTTGAAGGTATGGGTCCAAGCCTGGTCTACTGAATGATCAGGACCTTGTAAGAATGTAGATTCTTACTGTAGCATATATGCTACTATTTAGAGTAGATAAGTCACCAGAGTGACTTATGGGTTAGATTATGTAACGCCGCCCACTAGAGGCGCCTGTAGATAGTGGACAACTATACAGTTGTCCACAACTAGCTTAGATAATCACTTTAACTTTACTTGTAACCACACCAATCGCAGACTCCAATAAACATATTGGCTTAGTCTGTTTGTGTGACGCAAATTAAGTATCTTACACTTTTTTGATTGGCAACTCATTGGCAGTACTGTGATAAATCAACAAAGAGATCAAACCAATCTGTTTACCTAAGCCAACGAGTTTAACACTTGCCAGAAGTCCTGGAAAACAATAAACAGACGTTGACTGTTGATTTTCTAAAATCAATAGAAGAATGCAACAGTGTGGCTGATAGATCATAGATCTATGACTTCGATAAGAACTCAAAGCCGAACGTCTAGATCTGGAGAGGATCAAGATATGTCTGGAGCCACAGCCAGAGGCCCAGACAGGAGAGCTGAGACTGCCCACAATGTGGACAGGCAAACGGGAATGCCGACGAGGATAGCTAGTCCTCGTAGAACTACGACACCGATAGCTTCTGACTCCATGAGTCGAAAGCGAGTATCGGCGAATCTAATGAGATCCACACTGGAGGAATCAGAAACGGACAAAATATCACCCATTAAGAAAAAAAGAAGAACTTCAACCAGGTCGAAGTTACGATTGCCTCTTGATGAGTCAAGAGAAGTACCGACGAGCGATACTGACAAGTTGCCGGGAGTGCGAATGTCCCAGCTGCCGTACGTTCAGGAACAACGCAGATCGTGAAGTTTGCTGTCCCGAACAGGGATGGAAGAGCATGGGTCGATGTGCCAGGAAGACGAAACTCGGCGATATGAGCATACATATGGACATATTGCCTGGATGATTACGGCCCTCAAAGAGAGCCATAAACATGTAGGGACTACGCGTGAAGTGAGCCAACAAGCGGCTGAGGCAGCTTGTGCAGTGGATGATGCTGCAGACCAACTCCAAACCCTGGGAGATGGTATGGAACTGTTAATACAGTCTGTGGAGGAGGAAGTACAGGGACCTTTACGTGGAAAGGCCCCCAAATGTGGAAACAATCCCAATAAGGATTGTGAAGTCAACCGCAAGGCTGAAAAAGCTTGCAAGAAACAAGATGGACAGAGAATGCCACCTCTGTCTGGACCAAGCAGAAGGAATGGTCCCCGTGAAGCGAGTGCTACCCTAGAGCAGGATAGCATCAGTACACTGGCGCATACTGAGGAAGAGATGAATCATGAGCTAGAGGCTCGTGATAGAGAAATTATTCACAAAGGAATTTGCAGATTTAAAAGGACGTACAATGAGCAAGAAGTGCTCAAAGCAGTGACCCAACAGTCACTCCTGGAGATGATGAAGTCTGACACCGATAGCATCAGTACCACGACTAGCACTCACGTTCATCTTGAACATGAGTTTGATCACTGGGATAGGATCGAACAGAAAGCAGCACGACGGAAGCACCGTGCGCTACAACTCCATGCTAAACATGCGGATAAGCTAGTCGAGGAGGCATATATTGCCCGGATTGAAGGCGACACCTTCGACCAATTGATCAAGTCAGCGAGAGTGGCTCGATCTGCCCTTAGTAGCAGTTATAGACTGAGGGATATGTTCTTAACGGCCGACAAACGTCGACCACTGTATCAGATCGATGAAGACATCGCCAATCCACCAGTGCAGCAGGACGTGAGTAATCACGCACCTCTCCCGCACAGGCAGATACAAGCGATACCACATGCAGTATCACTAGCAATTACGGATCTTGAATGGAGGGTTCAGGAGGTAGGAGGAAATCTGTCTACACATGTAGATAGAGTCATAAAGATGGTGCAAGCTGCCCTTGAGAAACACAAGGACAGCGAGCCAGATAAATCTGTGCTTGCTAAAGCCCGAGTAAAACTACCTCACCCAGCAGAATATGCTGGGAAAGCAGATCTCAAAGAATTCAAGAACTTCGTCTCAGGAATCCTGAGATGGCTAGGCATGAATAGCTTACTGGGGCCATCTAGCACGGAACTCCAGCTGAACTATTTGGGCACTCACCTTAAGGGCGAGGCATTGGAGTGGTATGCTCTAACTATCAAGTGTCATGATCGAGTCATTGTCAAGTGGACCCTAGAGAGTGCAATCGCTGGGTTACAACAGCAATTCCTACATGCACTCATGCATAGACATGCGTTGAACAAGTTCGATGGAATTGTGCAAGGGACAAAAACTGTTCAGGAGTTATGGAACGACATTACGAAGTACGCAGCGCGGATGATACATCCGCCTCATGAATATATGATCTGCAAGCGGTATGTGGCAGCGCTTCAAGAAGCACTGCGTCATGAAGTCCTAAAACTGGGCTACATGACAGAATTCAGTTCAATAACTGAATTGTATGAGACCGCAAAGGCTGTCGAGGATGCATCCTGATATGATATCGGATCGCACAAGATGGAGTCTAGCAGTGCTCACGTGCTGCAAGCAAAGCCTAGTTCGACAAATAGTCGAAGTCAGGATGTTGCAAGCTCGTCCCAAGTTCACAATACAGGGAGCTGTCCAACATCAAAGCAGATGATATATCGTCCACCTAATGCTCAACCTCAAGCAGAGACAAGACCGAGTGTACCCCAAACAGGGGTACAAGTTACACAAAGAGCTGGGGTGGGAGCTCCCGCCACTTCTCGCCATGCACAAAAACCTCCTGGAGGGTCAGGAGGTCAAGGACGTAGCACAGAGCTAACGTGCTATGAATGTGGACAAGTTGGGCATATTAAGCCCAATTGCCCACAGTGGAAGAACAAACCGCGCATAGCAGGTGCATGGTTAGAGGAAGTGGTTGAGCACTCAGGGAGTGCTCACAAAGGGGAGGAGCAGCAGCAAAGCGGGAAATTAGACGAGCGAATGGATGTTCAGGATGACCATGAGAGCAAAATCAACGAACTAGTTGCTGATTACCAGTCGGAATTCATGCCCCATCAATGGGATGGTGATGACGATATGAGAACACAAAGCTTGTATCGAGCAGACGGAGTACGCCTGTTAGGAGGATCATATCAAGAAAGGCGGTGCATATATGGGGCACGGGAAACCAACTACCACAATTTGTGGTGGTTTAAGTCAAAACAATGACTTCTGTACCCATGCAGGAGTCATAGATAGGACCATTGAGCCTATCTACAATCATCAGTTCAGACCGCGTGATAAGACACGCCCCACACAGGCACGTATAGACAACCAGACAATCTCTGGGGATTGGGAGATTGGTCGAGTCAGGGCGCACTGTCTATTAGACAGCGGGTGTGAGGGAGTCATGCTCTCTCCGGACTTCATACGTGCCGAAGGCATCAAGACATTCAAACTCAAACATCCCATTGGTCTACAGCTAGCATGTGTCGGCAGTAAGTTGACCATAAACTACGGAACACACACCCCAATATCCACTTTGGTGAGCATAATATCGAGGAATACTTTGATATAGCGAATGTAGATTACTACGATGCAATACTAGGAACACCATTCCTACGTAAGTTAGGAATATCCCTTGACTTTAGAGGCGAGAGATGCATCCATATGGGAAAGGAAGTAATTCCAAACCATGCAAATGCCTGGGAAGTGCAGCCAGACTACCAGGATCAGGCTGAATTCAGGACTTGAATTGCGAGCCTTAAACCCAAACCAGTGAGCCACGAGCCGTGACTCGCAAATGGCTCCTCATTGCAAGTGGAGCCATCGACGAGCTTGCCAGATGAGAGGCAAGACAAGGGAAAATGAAAGGAAAAGCAATAGAATATCGACGTTGGTCTGCCCGACCAACGTACTGATGGAAATACCAATGGGAGTACTGGCACCAATCAACTGTTATTAACGGCTCATGACTTTCCCACACTAAGGGAAAGAAAGATGGGAGCTAGAGTTTGCAGACCTCTCCAGAGGTGTGATGTTAGAACTTCCTCCATGGAGGGAGATCAACCATGAAATTAAGTTCGTGGATGAAACTAAACAGTTTCATTATTGATGAGCGAAGTGCCCGGAAGCACTTCGAGATGAACTGATTGACAAAGTCAACTGGTATACCACCACTGGTTAGTGGGTAGCAGCATCAGTATGTTCTTCAGCACCAGCGCTATGCATTCCAAAGACCAATGGAAAGCTCAGAACAGCAATACACCTACGTCTATGCAATGACAACACAGTGAAGGATATTATGCCCTTCCCAATCCAGCACAACGTAGCTCTGCCACATACCGATCCAAGCTTGACATGTCTGACATGTACAAACAAATAGGTGTAGTCAAGGAGGACATCAATAAGACGGCCTTCGCGACCATATTTGGCACGTTCAAAAGCCGGGTTATGCAGATTGGCAATTGTAATGCGCCATCTACATTTCAACATCTCATAACGCTGATTTTTCGTAACCGAATTGGTCGATCAGTCCATGTATACTTGGACGATATATTCATTTATTCAAGTTCGATTGAAGAGCACAAAAAACACCATATAAAGGTGTTTGAAATATTACGTGAGGCACATTTGTTCCTCAGTGGAAATTGATCCAAGATCGATTTGTATTCGCCTTGCATGGAATGTCTTGGTCACATAATAGATGACAAGGGCATACATGCTGATGCGGATAAAATGGAGAAAGTTTGAGGTTGGAGAAGACCTCAAACATTTAATGATGTCCAACAATTCCTAGGACTTGTTCAGTATCTGGCACCATATATGCCGTCAAATCCGGCATATACAACTCCCTTATCAGGAAGTGCACACAATAATAGGACATTTCAATGGACACCCTTGATGGATAAGTGTTTTGAATCCATCAAAGCACTAGCGTGTAAGGCTCCAATATTTGAAGCCTATAAATCACGCTAGTTCAGAACCCATTTGGGTTGTGACAGACGGCTCCAAGTCTGGAGTCGGAGCAGTCTACGGACAAGGTCCAGACTGGACAACTTGTTGTCCAGCAGGATTTCTTTCAAAGAACTTCAGTCCCACACAACAGTGTTACAAAACGCATGAGCACAAGACGATTGCTATCCTCGAAGCACTTATGAAGTGGGAGGATAAGCTTCTAGGTCGCCAGTTCACACTGGTGAGAGATAACAAAGGCCTCAAATACTTTGAGACACAACAGCATCTGGAGAACAAGGTAGCCGACTGTCTGTCGCACTACTATGAGAACGATAAGCAGGGTGAACATCACCCAGCAGAAGAATACATCGATGCAGATGCGTGGCTAGACCCAGAAGGAGAATTTCTCCCCACAGATTGATTTGTAGAAATATGAATGGCCACAGCGTGACAGTCGCAGTGACCAAAAGAGGCGACAGAGCAGCGGGTCACAGACGCGCAGCAGATGAAGAAAGCAAGGGAAGTACCTCCCACACAGGTGGAAGGTAATGAGGAGGACAATTTACTAGCTACAGTGTCAGGTGCAGACTCAGAGAGTCTACGTTCACGTGTAGAACATGAGTTTGACCTAAAAAAGGCCGTAGCCAATGGGTATTGTACCAATCCAATACTCAAGAAAGTATTGGCAAATCCTGAAGCTCAACCCAGATTTGGGGTGAGAAACGGACTGGTTTGGACAAAGAACCAGTTCAATAAAGACATTGTGTGTCTTCCCCAGGAAGTTTTTTCCAAGGGGAGGAGAATGGTCGAGATAATTATCGATCATGCACATAGAGTAGTTGGCCATTTTTGACAATTCAAAACCAACAAGTACATCAGGCAATCGTACTGGTGGTCGGGAATGGCAGCCGACATAGAGTCGTTATGTGGATCCTGTGCAGCCTGTCAGGCTGCAAAGAAGGACAATAGACGACCAGCAGGGCTATTGCATACCCTGCCGATACCTGATAGACCATGGCAGTCTATCAGAATGGACTTCATTGGTCCATTGCCAGAATCCAAGGGTCACGACTATTTATTAGTCGTGATTGATAGACTCAGGTCCATGGTGCATTTAGTGCCAACTACAATGAGAGTTACTGCACGACGAGTCACGTGGTTATACCTCAAAGAGGTAGTATGCCTGCATGGAGTACCTGAGTCGATCATTTTGGATCGCGACCCCAAATTCTCCTCCATATTTTGGAGAGAATTGCAGCGTATAATGGGCACGAAACTGCTCATGTCCACAGCATTCCACCCGCAGACTGATGGAGCAACAGAATGAGGAACCTGTTCTCACCTAAAGGATGGGCAAAGAAACTAGTGTCTAATTATGTTGGGCCATATCAAATTGTCGAGGTGGATGACACCACCTCCAACATGAAACTTGAGTTACCTCCAGAGCTCACGGCTCGGAGGATATTTCCAAAGTTGCATGCGAGTCTAATTAGACCGCATATACCTAATGATGACAAATGATTTCCTCGTTGTGACGTAAATTACATTTATGACTTTGGGAAAGAAGACAAACCCAAATGGTTTGTAGATGAGATACTGGATTTCACTGGACTATAGATTCCAAGTTGGAGTTGCAAGTACAGTGGACATTGGGAGCCACTCTCTGCATGCAGAGACTTAGAAGCACTAGATGCTTGTCTAGCGCTGAGGGGAGTTAGGAAGCTGCGAGAGCTTCCTAATTGTGCCTTATAGGCACAATAGCGGCAGTAAGTGAGTCCTTTAATAAAAGGAGTCGACACAAACATACGTTGTGTCGACAATTCGCTATGCTCCAAAAGGAGCAAAGCTGGACTGTGCATGGTGTCAAGGAAGCCATTGCATTTGTACATTGCAACTCCTGTCCAGAGTGCAATGCATCTATGCAGCACTTGCTGCTAGCTGAAAAACTGCGGCTTATCGACCCCCGAATGCACGACATTGAACGTGCATTAAAAGTGGCTTGGCCACCGTTACTCACCGAGATGGTGCATCCTTAATCAGAGATACTCAAGATAACCTGCCAAAAGATAACTAAAGATAGAGTGTCAGGTCTGTCATGTGTCCATGACAGGTCAGGAACGGACGATGATAAGGAGATAAGAAGGATGTAGTACCAGGTACGCACTCCCCAGGAGTCTACCGGACCATAGAGTAGGAACTCCGCTGTAGTAAGCATGGAGTTCCCCTTACACAATCACCGATTTTAAGCCTGGTTACCTGAAATCACTCTGATTCCCTGACTTATTCTGATTTCCAAAATTCTTCCATAAACTTGCTTAAACATCTCTTATCTTTATTTCTTCCAATCTCTCCTTTTCTGACTTTTTCCTTTCAGATTTTAAAAACATTTATTTCTTACATCTAACTCTATGTTACTTTTGATTCTCCAACTCTTCCAATATTCTATCTACTTTCACCCTTCCAATTCATTTCCACTCCTAATTACCACATGGTTTCATCTTCAGGCCCATTGCCTCCTCCTCTGGTTCAGGCTCTTTCACCTTTCCATTTTTCTCCACCTCCTCAGTCACCTTCAAAATCTGTTTTCTCCAGATTCTTCACCCTTCCACTACCCTCTGCCTTTCCCAGAACCCCACTCTCTGTCACCAGAATGACATCCACATCCATTCCATCAACCTCCATCTCCTTTTCCTTCCCTTTTTCCTACCCCAACTCCTTCTCTGGTTCCTCTGTCGCCTTTTCTTTCACCACATCCTCCCCTTTGGCCTCTGACTCAACCTCCAGACTCCAGTTGCTGTGCAAATGTCCCATTGAACGTTTCCCACCGCTTTTTCTGGAATTTGAAGTTGATTTCCAAAATCACATGCAATGTCTTCAGCAAGTCATTGAGACTCGCCATTCCTTCAATGTTATACCTCAACCATTTGGCAAGGTTATGAATGGTCTTTCAGAGCCCATGGATTTTCTCCGTGAGCCCTGCTTCCTCCGACCATCCATCTGTCCAATCGTTGTCCAATGCCTGCTCCTTTCCTATGCCTTTCCCCAATGTCATCCTGATGTCCCTTTCCACATCCTTTCCTGACAACCCTGCGATGTTCCCAATGGTCTTTTCTGACCACTGTTTTGCAGGCCCTGGTCTGGCTCTGTGTTTCCTGGATGCACCCGTTCCTGCACCAGTAACAATAATTTTCTGGCCATTTCTGCAGCAAAGTTCAGATCACCCAGTCTTGTGCATTTTTTCTGGTCCAGCCTGCATTGAATGCAGGCCCTTTTCTGTGACTTGCCACTTTTCTGGTCCTCGTCAATGCAGATGATTCCCTGAGTCCAACATAAAAAGCAGCATTCATTGAACTCTTCAACATCCAACCAGGCATCTTTGAACCACCTTTTTTGTCTGCCCATGTTGTCTGATGATGGATTGCTCCACCTTTCAGCTTTCCGATCCTGACCACCTTTTTCTGGCTAAAAATTGTTTTCCGTCAGAGTCACATCAAGGTCAAACCCAAACTTACCAAGGCCTTCCTCAACAACACCTCTTCTCACCTCAATTCTTCCTGGATGCTTTGCATGGATTCAGCCTTCCGCTGGTCTGCATTCTCCTCTGATTGGCATCTTCCCATCTTCTCCAATTGTCATCCTCCTTCTCCTTTTTTCGCCAATCAGCTTCCTCCTTTTCCCTCCAATTGGCTTCCCACTTTTCCTTTGCCTCCTTTTCCACCTTTTCCCATTTCGCCTTTGCCCTTTTCCACAATTTGTCCTTCAACTCCTTTTTCTTCCACTCATACTTCTCCATCTCTGTGACAATCTCCTTGTCTCAACTGATCTCAATAACATGGTTGGGGGGCAAGGGGGACTGCGAGCGCAACACCATTTTAAGTTTTGGTGGTGGTGGTTTTGGTTTAAAGGATGTTTTGCACTTCCTCAACCATTCTCCCTATTTTTATCTGATCAGAGATCTCAGCCTTTACAGATAACTGACACCCAAACTTCCCATGACATTCAATGATGTAATCGGTCTTGAGGGCTCAGCCATAAAAGGGAGATACTGTTAGATCCCAGATCTGATTCCCATTATTCTGACATTTCTGCATTTCCGATAACCCCTTTTTCCGCTTATCCCGAGATACCTCCATTTCATCATTTTTAATCATGATCCATCTCAATCTTATCCCTGTATGTTCTATCTCAATTTCCATACTCACTCCGATTTCCAGAACTCCATATCACACACCCTTCTCTCTTCTGTTCCAATTCAGAATCCCGCATACTCTTTTAAATATGCTTTTCCTTACCAAGCTTCTTTAGCTGGTATATCAACCCAACCAAATCATCTTGAATTTGTACACTAAGCAACCCCTTCATATCCTACTTTGTATATTGTGTCCTTATAAAATTGATCTTTATATCAATATTCCGAATATTCCAATTCCAACACATCATTCCAATTCTCCAAAAATCTGCTCCTTCAATTGTACTTGCTTTTCTGTAAAGCTAAACCCCACTCGATATTCATTTATCGTACTCTTCCTTTCCACATTGATTATTCTGAACCCCGAATATCTGCATTCTTCCACTCATCTGATAAGTCTTGACTTGTCTGTCTGTTACTAATCTTCTATACAGACTTGACCATCAGTATTCCGATAATTCCAACTGGTCAAGAAATCCAAGAGGGTGCAACCCATAAATTGAAGTCAACACTTGTATAGATCTGTCTCTGGTTCTCCAATTTCTGAGTTTCTGATACCTCCAAACATCACTGAGGTATCCCGATATCCAAAACTCTGATTTACGAGAAGTCCAACCCAGTCAAGAATCTGGCCCCTAACAGGTTCAAGCCACCCAGTATCCCATCTTTTTCCTGGAGCTCAAGCCTCCTTCTCACCTGAGGCACAACTCTACCCACCAGCTTGCAGACATGCAAATGTGTCAATGCTTTATGCGCATGGAGGCTGTGTACAGACTTCATATGGCAGGGAGTCCAGAACTTACCAACAATCTAAGGGATCAGTGCCATGGACACCTGGATCTTGGTTTTCCAATATGACATTGCCAGTCACACTATCCTGCCCAAACAACTCTTTCATATCAATCCACAGCTTGTTGGTAGTTGGTAGATGTTCTTATGGATGAGGTTGAGGGCATCATGAGACAGATCGGTTGAGAGACTACCCAACATGTGGAAGAGCATCTTTGACCTTTGCAACATGCTGAGACCCACAAGGATTTCCTGCATACACAGGCATACATTAGCAGTATGATTGCAGCCTATAGTGCCCCAAAGGCTGATCTGAACACCATAGAGGATGAGCCAGCAATTGTCAAGCTTTCCACTCACACAGGGGCAATGAGCATGTCTTCAGGCAGCAAATACTTGCCATCATCTGACCATCACACTGGCACCTTGGAAAGTTGAAGGTACTAGTAGGTATGTTAATTCCTTTCTTTTTTTGCCTCTCACTCATTATTTACTAGTTGTACTATTATAGAATTTGTACCCAGCCTGTTGTTACAGTGCTATTGGTGCCATACTAGTACTATCACTGTACTTACCTTCTTGAGTGTGGTTGTTGATCTCACCAAATAAATCAGTTTGACTACTAGTAGCAATTTAACTTAGAATTATGGCAAATCAATGAAAATAGCAGTCATGTGGTGTTTTATTTTGATGGTTTACCTACACTATGCTGGAGCACTACAGACTAACTACAGACTACTACAGAGTGCTCCGGGAGCAGCCTGGAGGACTGGAGTCTCCAATAGCTCGCCAGAGCCTACATAGAAGCTGGATCACCGGTTTGAGCGCCGGAGCTTAACTGATGAAAAAATCTCCAAAGGCGCAGTCTTCAAGGTGCAGCTGAACGCACCGGCACCTATTGTGCATCGACCGTAGACCACCAATGGCATTGCAATAGCGCTTTATAAACCAAAGGAATATTCTAGGAAATGATAAGTTATACATGAGGTCGTAAGGCCAAGAGAATACTACAGCTTACTCACAATATTAATTCAAAGAACTATTGACTTAATGTTGCCTTTCACTTCCGAGGAAGAGCCTTCCTTGGCAACGTACTTTTTGGCACGCTTCAATACCTCCTCCCATCGGATTTTGTCTTTCTCCCCGAATTCAGTTGATCTGAGCACGCGAGGTAATACAACTACGAGTGCCTCCATCAGCTTAGACGTATTGAAATAATGATCTTTCTCCTGCTTTCGGGACATGTTTGGGGATGGAGGATCACGTTTTGGATCCAGACGGTCAAATCCAAAATGTTCGAGGATATTTAAGGTCAACCGCACATTATCCAAGCTATATGTCTTGGCCGCCGTCCTGATAAAGGATGACATGAAGCCAGAGCTAGGACGTAGTATATGACCCCGGAGGTGTTGAGGTTTCGGCGCTTCCTGGATTTCGCCGCGGAACTGGTCACTAGCGTAGCCGGTCATCAAGTCAAATGTACGACATATGTTTCGCCAGTCTCCACTGTACCAGCAGGCAAGCGCGACAAGATCATACGAGCTCGCTGTGGGTTTTATTTGAGGACCGATACCACCCTGAAGTTCAGGCGCGGGGGGGAGGGCATGCATGCGTAACATCCACTGCAACATCTCCAGCGCCTGATCCGACTCTCCAGAGTCCACTGGGGCGAGTGCTGCATGTGCCTCAAGAGCGAGATCCATATGCTCTCTAGCTAGCACTAGCGCGCGGCCAGAATCAATGACCTGCTGCACATAATGCAATGTGAACCGGTATCGCCGCGAGTAGTTGCAAGCGTGGAGGAGAGACTCAAGGGTGTGTGGGTGCAACTCTAATTTAGCGGGCAACGCTTGCTCGCCCGGCCGCGAGAGTCCGAGATACTCGTGGACGATGTCAAGGGCAAAATTTTGATCGGAGGGCCGTCCACGCGCCAATGGTTTAAGCACGGCGCGGATGGCATGGGAATCGGGTTCTCCACATACGCGGAGCAGTTGTCGCCATATGAGCTTCGCATCGGAGGCATTTTTGTGTGCAAGCTCATTGAGAGTTGGTGGAGCGGGCTCATCGTCTTCGAGAGTGTCTATAAGACCATCTTGAGGTGGTGTCGGTACAAGGGAGGAGAGCTTTCTGTTTGCGATAGCGATGAGAAGGACAGTGAAAGTGTGAATATCGGGAGATGGTTTTTCCGGCGAAGACATATCGTTGAAGACGTCATACATACGTTGGAATCGCTGTGCTTTTCCGAAAATCTCAATGAGTAAATTGTACGGAATATTTGAATATTCGCTACTGTGTTCGGTATGATACTGTTTCAGTTGATCATAAAGGCTGCAGACGTTGTCCAGCTGTACTGGGTGTTTTTCCCAGTCGTCAATCTGAGAATAACCTTTTAATAGAGTACCATATGTCCGCCAGGACGGAAGGATCCCTCTCCGCTTCATCTAAGCAATTGGAAAATATCAGTATAGAAATGCACCAAAATATCACGCACCATACATCTATGAAGAGTCGATACGCCTCCTGATATCGACCAGCATTCATGACATAGCGTATCAACGATGACCATACAATAGAGTTTTGTGCATCCAGCGGCGAGTGCTTGACCAACGTAATGGCCGCGCTGTGGTCCCCCTGCTTACACAGAACCTCGACGCGACGGGAGAGTTCATAGGGAGTCAAAAGCCTGATCTCTTTGTCATCAGTACCTCTCAAGCGCCTGGTGCGTACTATGGTTGAGGCCGTTGAGGCCTTCTGCTCCGCGCGCTGTTTCACGCCGTGTGCAAGCGTATGCTTTGGAGGGTGCTTCCTTGGCCACTCTTTTCCACGGGGAGCGGATCCGGCTTTGTCCGATATACGGTCATACTTTTCTGTGGCAAGCGCTCGTTTTAGATATGATAGAGACTGCCGTGCTGTGGAGGTGTCGATGAGTGGGACTGACAACCGGAGCAGCATGGGGAGTTGGTCACAGGTCACCTGACCGTGACGCACGCTTCATTTACATAACCAATCTTACATAAGTTACAATTCCAGACCAGTTTCGTCGTTCGAGGCAAGGTGAAGCAGCGGTCGGAACTTAGAGCTGTACATGATCCAGTTAACAGTCATCACTCGCGTGGCCATTCCTCTGGCCATTTCAATGTCATCTCAATGACCAGAAAATCCCGATTATCACTGGCATAAACAACAGTTTGAACGTTGACGTCGATGACTTCCCTCAAATATTTGCTACTGTCTCCATTTCATGATTCGTCCGAAGTTGACCAACATCATTCATCGCAGAAATTGCTCTAACAATCACCACTCGCCAATAACGTTACGCTGTGAGCAGGGGGCCAGATTGTTGCTCACGATTACATATGTATTTTAAATTGAGCTGACATCTCACGGCTTCACCTCTCCGTTTCAACGCACTTCACAGCAAACGCTAGGGTAACTACTAACTTCTCCGTTCAAGCAGTTGCGTTTGTATTCTGATGCTTGTGGTGCGTATCTCACTTTGCACTAAAACGGCTGTTCTGGATCTAATCTAGGCGTCTGGCCCTCCCATACTGCTTTCAGCTCGGTATGGTCCCTCTGTGTGTTTCGGATCGGCAAAGTGCTGCATCGCCTCGACCAAACCCTGCAAACTTCATGCATCCATATGGGTGTGCAAACATTAGACGCAAGCGTGCTCGACATTTTCTATGTCTTCCATAGTGATTGCACTCCCCTCGACTTGAAGCTTGAAGTAACCGTATCGCCTTGCAATCCACCCATAAAGCTTGCGAATTTTTCTCTTCGATAGATGTTGTTGAGCGCATGTTGCCTGGGAGATTGTGTGACAGTCTAGCGACATTCCAGCTGTCAAAGCGCCAGCTATAAGTTTGTTGAACTCCAGTCGGGCGCAGGCGCTTCCTGACCGGCGTGCGTCAACCCCGACATCAGTTATAATGGCCCACTCACAGCAGAACGCTTCGTCCTCGACTACCATGATAGGCTCAACGACCACTTTCTATGAGGATTCTCTACATGCGACCCAGCCAGAGCCAGACGTTGAATACAACCAATATCTCCAGCAGTTCCCACAGCAGACCCAATACCCTAATTACACTCCTCTGTTTCCCCCATATCCTACGCAGTCATATGCACAGCCCCCGCAGTATCTTCCAACACCTAGCGTATCTCCAACATCTGCATCTAGTCGCCAAATTGCTGGGGTACCCCAACAAAGCCCAACGCAATACTATGCACTTAGCGGCGCTATAGACCAACATCAAAAGGCCCCCAAGTTCGAGCAGACTGCAGGAATCAAGGGAGTTGGCAAGCGTGAGCGCGCTGGGCAGCCTCAGAGGCGCAAGCCGCCTCCAAAGGCCCCGCCAAAGACGGCACCTCGGAAGCGTCCGAGGAAATCAGGCGATCCTGCAAATCGGAATGAGGAAAGCGATGATGAAGACGTGGCTGGTGATGAACCAAAACCCGCCCAGAGACTGTGAGTTCCTTAGTTAATACCCGCAGGTTGATCGTGATCGCATCCCCGCACAGACCGGGTGCATGTCGCTACTGTAAGAAACTCAAGATGCGATGTGAATTCCCAAAAGATTCGAATACTTGTCGCCGTTGTAAAAGTGGTGGACATCAATGCATAGTCGAAGGTCGCAAACCTCGTTCTGGACCAAAGTGCGCTCCACCTTTTATGCCCATCTTAACCGTCATTCACACGCAAACAGCAAACGGGAATACCTTCTTGCACAATTACGCCAAAAGGAAGCCATTATTGACTCCCTCCTCAAGCAGATCAACAATCCGGCTCACCGTACTCCACTCAACCTTGCCTTGCCCTCCCAACCTTCACATACCTCAGCAACGCCGGAGCCAACGGCAAACAAGGACGTATTGGCATGGATCGAGAAGATGCATGACGTCAGGGACGTCAGCGTGCGTACAGCGGGCGGGGCGGGTGGTGCAAGCGCCTTTTGTCTTGATGGGCGTGCGGATCCTGAAGAAGCTTTTGAGGACGACGACGCGGATGACGACGGTGTAGGCGTAGGCGACAACGACGCGGATCAAGAGACAGAGGCGGATGCCGAGCAGCCAGAAAAAGAGAAGAAAAGCAAGCTGCACAGTCTTCCGGAGGAGGCTGCCCCGCTAGGATTGATTGCGAACCTGAGCTTGCGCAACACGACACCGCGCAAGCCTAGTATGGGTGTGGTGAGCGAAGCTGCAAGTCCTGGGACGGCGGATGCTGCGAGTCCTGAACAGGATAATGATGTTGGTGTGGCGAATGCGACGTATTTCTTGCCAGGTGTGTTGATAGTGTCTACGGCCTTCTTCATCCTTATGCTTATTGTGACACAGGTCCGGCGACGAACCTTGACCTCCGTCGAGTGATCGTGGAGCGCACAATGCCCCCCGAGATTCTCGTGCATGGACTTGTCACACCAGATGATGTTGAAAAATTATTTGAAATGTGTGTGTGGGCATTTCTAAAATACTCTTGACTCTGAGGCTGAGTAACTTTCTATTTAGATTCTATGAGCGCTTGAACGTAAGTAGATGACAACGAGTTATACATGGTGTTAATACCTTTATAGCCTTTCATCTCTCTCTTGGACCCCGCCATTCACACACCTGCCCGTACATTTGGGCGTTGTCCCTTCCTTTTTACGGTCGGTGCGTCGCTTACGAGATCCCAGCAATTGATGAAAATTGTTGACGCCGCTCATCAGTTTGTGCTGTCGCGTCGCGATATTACGCTCCCAAAGCGGATATCTATAAATATGCCATGCACTTTGCCAAATCGGCTGCAGCGACGAGCCTCATCGACGGCTGGAAATCTGTCGAACTTTGCCAAGCATATCTTCTGATGAGTATATACTCTGTTCCTGCCCGGCGCTGGGAGGAGGACCGTTCTTGGTTGTACCTTGGGCTAGCGATCAGGTAAATTTTCCTAGGGTTGACATACGCGTTCATCCGTGTTGACGGATAGTGGATTAAGGATCGCGACGGATCTGAACCTTCACCAGCCTACATCAACGAAGATTACGTCAGAGAAACATGAGCGCGAGGTCTTAAACCGCACCCGAACGTGGATGATTTGCTTCAACCTCGACCGCTCGACGAGCACGCAGCTTGGAAAACCCTCGACAATAAAAGAAGATTTCATCATCCGCAACTCGAGTGACTGGTACAAGCGTTCTGCGTACAACCTCTCTTATGATGTGCACTTGTGTGCATACACGGAGTTGTTGAGACTCGTAACACGGTTCCATGAGGAGGTCTATTCGGATCAAACCGTCGCCAATGGCCTGAACAAGGTGCGTTGACTGAGTGTGATCATGGAACGCTACTGAATAGCCTCCCTGGTTGCAGCAGGTCGATTTCTATGCTATCACGATGCGCTACGACGACCAGCTCCGGACATTCCAAGAGCAGGCCGCGGCGAGGTTCGAGCGAGATTCGATGAAGGACGGTAAGGGTTCTACAATACATTTACTATCTTTTTTTTTTCTGATGGTGTAATGGTCAGATCCCGGCAGTGTATTCCGGACACAGTTGCTACCATTGTATGTATTCCTTTCGTCTAACTCCGTCCATTTACTGACGTTGTTGAAATAAGCATTGTAAACTACTCGCGGCTTGTTATGTTCTCGTTTGGCTTCCAGCATGCTGTGCAAAGAGGACTTCGACGCGAGGATATCTTCTTTCAGCGCGTGAGTGGCTTCACCTTTGTTGATATTCCGGTTCGCTAAGCCCCCACAGTGCTTTGATGCTGCATGTGCCGTCATCACGACAGTAGTCGATCGACTGGCTCCGACGGGATACATGCGCTTCGCCCCTGATGGTTGGTGGTTCTCATAGCCCATTACCGTGTCAATCACTAACTTTTTATCTAGGGCACTTTATCTTTTCTTCCTTTGCTTCCGCGTTCCTTCTTAAGGTCAGTGTCGTGATATTACAATCACTCATGCATCTGCTTATATCTTGGTGTTAGCTTCTTCGACCGGACTTTGCTGGTATAGTTGCACAGTCACACCGAGATCATATCCTGGCGTTGGTGGGGCGTTTCATTAAAATGCTCGGCTCGAGCGACATCGCCGTAGACGACCGACACACTCCGAAACTGTACTCTCGATTCCTCGCTGGCCTTGTTGCTCGCTATTCGCCACAGATTCAAGAGCCGCCGCAGACGGTCCCTAAACTCGAGCCTTCTCCAGTGATCGCACCCATGTCGTCGCTACCGGACCTTTCAGTGTCGACAAGCCAGTCGTCTGACCCCCTATCGCGACCATCCCATGTCGCTCATATTGCCGATCATCAGCAATATAGCCAACACATGACATTGTCGCCGGCTAGTATCGACGATATATATTCAACCTCGAGTGGAAGTGGTCACACTGTGACGCAGTACGGTATGGAGGAAACAATGCCCGAGGTCGCCAATGACGACCTACTTGCCTCGATGCAGGCTATCGATAACCCTGTGTGGTGGGGACACGTCATGATGCCGGGGTTCTCGTGGCCTGATGCAACGGGACCGACTTCCAGCATTTCCAGCCTGGGTTCAGGAGACCAAAACCACCAGGTGGTGGACCCCTATGCATTTGTGCCGCATGATCCTCTCATGCAACATGATCAACACTTTGGTTGATTTTTTTGGACCTCCTTTTCGGTGATGTAGCACGCATGCTCTTGGTGGCATTGTACTGTGATTTTCATTATATGTTGTTTGATACCCTCGCTATGACTGCTTTGTGTATCTGTTGTGCAGCTGTGCAGTTTTCTTGATATTATGAAGAGATAACTCTTAATCGTCTTTGTCCACTTGCATGGCCAGTACTTCGGTACACTGCCACGTCACTGGTATGAACTTCCGTTTCCGAGGGCAACGAGGGGTATTGAAATGGATTCAGACTAGGAATATTGGAGGATAAGTCCATCCACTTCTCGATGACTTCTCGCTAAGTATAGATTCTCATAAGTACAGCACCCTTGGTCCCTTGGCGTCATGGAGTAGGTCCTGGATAGGCTAAGTTTCGGAGATGTGTTTGTGTGCGGCAGACCTTTCTCTCGCACTGAATCTTGCCAGCTGGCCTGGTTGCGACAATGCGCACAGGGCAGCAATCATCAAACTTTCCGATATAAAGGCCTATTATCGTGGCTTTTATCTACTTGGGACGGAGCCAATAATACCGCGTCGAACTCCTGGAAACGGGCACACGTGGATAGCTCAAATTCTATTGGCCACGCCGAAGGATGACCGCGGTTTGCCTGGTTCTGGTTGAATCGAGACACGCTGTTCCTTCTAGCTGCGTCATGACAGGACAGCGTCTACAGTATTAAGATTTCTAACTAACAAGCATCTACGATAAGCACCCTGTCTCGTCACTCATCCCGCTCTCCAGTCTACATTAAGATGCTTATCCAACAACCGTACAGTGTGCTGCGAAGGTGCCGATTTCATGCGATTTCGTGTAACCGTGCGGCCGCCTCGGATGCATACTAAGGATAGGAAACAAGTCCATATGGATGTTGCCTTCCTAAACTGACTTTGGCTGTTCTGCTGTCCTCGACGCGCGCGTTGTGTGGGCATGTGCCCGAGTCAATTTGTCGCTTGACCTGTCGGATATACACTCTCCGGGTCTGCTAGGACTCAATCAGGAAACACCTTGTACCATTTAATGGCCTTGGATGATTATGAAGTCTTCAGACTGTCTTGTCTCGCGAGTAGCATAGGTACTTCAGGATGCTGCATGCTCTCTGGCTCCTTGTGCTCGTTGCAGGATTGGATTATGCGTTAGGTTTCGACACTAGTCGGAATGATAACGTATGTGTTCTTTTACTAGTGTGGAAGAGCTGTTGCTAAGTTACTTTATAGCTTGCTGTGTACTGGGGCCAGGTTAATCCCAGCCATATACTCATTAGTCCCTGAGTGACTTATATGCTTCCAGAATTCGTACGGAGCCACACACCCCGACGATACGGCCAACTTCCAGCAGACCTTGTCCTTCTATTGCGCGGATGACAGTATCGACGTGTTCCCCGTTGCATTTTTGGACGTTTTCTTCGATACGGGCGGATTGCCATCCATCGACTTGGCAAATGTGAGCCCATTCCCGCTTTGCAATAAAGTAATCGTTAGATATTTATCGCCTAAAGACGTGCAGCAGTGTCACTCAGCCGGTTTTCCCAAATAGTTCCCTAGCAAATTGCCAATTCCTTGCATCCGACATTCAGGTGGGGATCCAGCCATTCTTATGAGTTAACAGACCTGCTTGATAATCTTGCCGTGAAGACCTGCCAATCGAAGGGTAAGATAGTTACTCTCAGCTTGGGCGGTGGTGGTGCAGGTGGTGTCACATTCTCATCTGCCAGTCAAGCGACGGCTTTCGGGGACCAGGTGAGATCACGAAGTATATTTGCCTCAATGACACCACTTACTGGTATTATAAGATTTGGAACCTGTTCCTGGGAGGCAGTAGCACTACTCGTCCATTCGGAGCCGCAGTACTTGACGGGTAAGTTTACATGTATTTTTGTTGACACGGCGCTTCATAATGCCTTTCGTCAGTGTCGATCTCGACATCGAAGGAGGCTCAACAGAGTTTTTCGACTCGTTTGTCAACCAAATCCGATCCCATGCAGCGGGTGCAAGTAAACCGTGGGTACCCTTGATCTTGGATGAATGCCCTATTGTCTAATAGTCTCGTATTTAGATATTACATCTCTGCTGCTCCGCAATGCCCTTTCCCCGATGGTTATCTTGGCACTGTACTTAACGCTGTTGGCTTTGATATGGTCTATGTTCAGTTCTGTAAGTTTAAAAGTGTTGCTTATCGTCTAATAGCAATCCTAACAGAATTCTCTAGACAATAATTACTGTAGTCTTCCCAACTATAACAACTCTAACGTAAGACATACAACCATTCCTTAGCTAAGCCCTCTCTCACGCTTCCCTTAACAGGACTGGGACTTCTCTGTCTGGTGATTCTTCTTCTTTCTGTATTGGACCAGAGATAGCACTCATACCATTTACAGGGACAATTGGGCGAAGAATACGGCTATCAACACGAACGTCAAGATCTACATAGGTGCCCCTGGTTCCACAACCGCCGCGAATGCTGGAAGCTATGTCGACCCTGCGACTCTCGGCACGATTATCCAGCAAACGCGCGCACAGTACTCGTCGTTTGGAGGTATACTAACACTAAACTAGCGTTTTATGCTCATTCTCACCTTCACTTCTCCTGTGTAGGCGTCATGATCTGGGATGCATCACAAGCGTATGCCAATGATCGATTCGACGCTGCGGTGAAGTCCCTTTTGACTAGCGGCGGTGGCACTGTCCCCTCTTCCCCAACCTCGACACCAACTTCAAAGACATCTTCGACATCATCCAAAACTAGCTCTCCTAGCTCCTCAAAGACTAGTTCTTCCAGTTCTCATACTACGACGTCACAGCCGCCAGCCACATCCGGAAACTGCGCTGGCGTAGCTGCATGGTCGAGTGGTATCGCTTACACAGGCGGTCAACAAGTTGTCTATAGTGCGTAACCACACGGTCATTATCAACTATGGCTTACGCTCGTGACACAGACGGACACTTGTGGACCGCCAACTGGTGGTCTGAAGCAGACGCGCCTGGTAAGCTGCCACATCTTTTAAACTTCATCTCTTCCTGTGTTTAATAAAGTCTGCTACATAGGCGGCGCCGCCGGAGACTGGACAGACGACGGTGCTTGTGCAAGCTCAAACATCGTACCTACGCCTGTAGGGCGATCCAGCATAGCAAGTCATGCTACTACCACAGAACTTTCCCGTGTATCTGCTTCCGCTGAGGCGTCCACTGTTGAGAAAGCATCACCGGCTACTGAGACAAGCGCTGCGAGACCCAACGGAGAGCAACCGAAGTCCAGCACGACACCCAAAGGTTCTTCACGATTCTTTAGGGTGTGACATCACATGATATTAGGAGGGCAGTCATGATGGGGATAACATGTTTCTTATTAGGGGTCTTTATGGTGTACAATGACAATTACAAGAATTGAAAGACAACATTGAATTTTACGCGCACTATTGGATTAGTGATTGTCAACACAGCCTACCAGGCCGTCCAGAGGGCCCCGCCTGAGTTTTGGGAACCCCAGGCCGGGCCGTTAGGCCGGGGCCTATGGCAAGCACCTGCATCAAATCACTGGAACAACTGCTTCCCGGACTTGTGCTTACACTCCCATCAAATTCCATGATCAACCCCTTGAGTCTCCTTAGGCTCGCCATCAAACTTTCTCATGGCCCCCATGGGCATACCACGGCCAGACCACGGTGGCATCCCCAAAAGGCGATTTCATGTGAAACCTACAAATGTGACATAGGTCACCCATGTCTCCACCATAACCATCCCATCGCAGGCACAATGTACACTTAGTCGACACCATCAGGGCCTCATGGAGTAGTCATGAACCACCCAACATCCATATACATGTACGCATGCCCCCAGTGGCATACCCTTGCTCACCCCATGGACTCATCATATTCCTCCCCGATGTGCTTGCAGCTGCCCCATGGTTCCCCCACAGTCTCACCATCCTCCCCCTGAGGTCCATACATGGCGTCCCCTCAGTCGGTTCACCGTCCTCCCATGACCAACATCCAGCACCCCCAACCCTTCCCAGTCTGCATGGGGCCCCATGGTCACCCCAAGCTCTCCCGTGCCCTTATAAACTCAATGATTCATGGGATTGTCCGGATGCCAGTGACGTGCGGGCATCCCCCAGCATTCCATGAGATGTCCACAACTTGCCCATGACCGCGTCGAGATGACACAACGTCCCTCCCATGGCCGATGCACGGCAGTCCCACGTCCCTCCCATGGTGGACGCACGCCAGCGTCACACCGCAACCTCATTGCCCCTGGATCGGTCGATCACTGCATCACCCCTACTCCCTATTCAACCCTGCCCATTATTAATAACCCCACCTGGTGATCCGCAGCGGCCCCCCCCTCGCCGTCCACCGCGCTACCTCCCCCAACATAACCATTACATAACCATATGTAGTTTCTCCTCCACACACCTCTCGAAATGCCCTGCCGTACTACTCACCTGCAATTTCCTCTCGGGTCCCCCCACCGCACACGTATCCAGTCAGGCGCACTTGCCTGCATCCCCCCCTCCTTCCTCCATCACCACCCCCCCCCAGGGGTACCTCCACCACCCGCGGCCGCCGTGCTCGAGGACAACCCTGTGGTAGCGGTTGAGGTCGCCCCCCCGCAGCTCCTCCCGCTCAGGGTTTTCCCCCCCCTCCGCATAATCCTCCCTCTCCCTCGTCCTCCTCTGCCACCAGCTTGACACCCCCTCTCTCCCCTGGGCCCATACATCGAACCACTTCCCCTCCTGGCACATCCAACTCGGACTCAATGGCTGCCCCCACACAACATGCCCTGGCAGAAGACGCCGCTGCCCGCCGTGCCGCCTTCCAATTTGGTGTGTCTGTCCCCTCATCCAACCTTACCGCCTCCTCTCTCACCGAGCAATCCCCCACCCCTCCCCTCATCAGCCGCTCTTCACTCAACCCCCCCACCTTTCCCAGATGCTTTACTAGATCCGGAGTATCCTACCTCTGAAGACAAACCCAACACGCCCCTCCCCCACCGCCCGCGTTCCATCCCCCAGAACTCCCCCCACGTGAGCCCCCACACCAATCCACTCACTAACCATTCACTCACCCCACCCATCTCAACTTTTAGCCCCCCCATCCCACCTCCGTACCATCACCCCGGCCTCCCCCACCCCCTCAGACACCTCCACCCCAATGCTCAGCTACCCCTTCAGACATCTTACCTCGGGAACAGTGAGCCATGCGTGTATTTCAGGCCGCCCTACACCCCTTCGACTTGTCTCTCTCCCCGCGGTCGCCAAAAACCTGCCCAGCCCCCCTCACCATTTCCGCCCCTCATAGCCCAAATCTCCCCCCCCCCCTTCCCAGACATATCAACGCCATCACCCCCCCCGCCCTCTAACTACCCCCCCCCCCTGGTCACCACTCCTCCCCCAACCCAATTCACCCCGCCCGCTCTCCAACGCCTGTGGTAGACGCTCACCTGTTACTATCAAACCCCCACCGCCAGCTCGTCATCTACATCGCCTCTCGTGCACACCCTCGGGCCCCGTGGACCGTGCAAATCCGCCCGCCTTCGCATTCCTTCCGCTCACATCCATCCTGCGTCCCCCCAACGATCTTCCCCGGTCGTGGAGATCCGCCACGTTTTGTGGGGCCATTGAGCACGACCCCGCTGCATCTTTGATGGACCGCCTCCTTGGCGATTACCGGTCATTACTGTCGTTTGCATCTTTATCAATCTGCGTGTTGACCAGCTCGAACCCTCGCAATCCGGTTACAAAACCATCGGAACTGTCGCATATGCTCGCACAGCTCACACCCACGTCCCCGCACTCACCGGTGAAGCAATCCCACCTCACTTGGACCCTCTCACTCGCCTCCAATCCTTGCACTATACTTGGAGCCCCGGAACGCCCAGGTATCTGATGATGGTGCCAGATACCTACCAACGTTTGAACCGTCCCCTCAGGCCCCAGACCCCCGCCCCCCTCAAACGTGCCGCCCGGCACGCCCCCTTTGTCTCTCCCTGAGCACAGCGCCCTCGTCATGCTCTTGGCGTCCACGCGTCCAGAGGTCCAGACGGCCTTAGCCGCCGCTGTTCATAAAGACGAGTATTCCCAGCCAGAGAACACAGTCCGGCTTATCGCGCAGTCTCTCAGGGGCGTGCGGCGTATGAAGTCTGCCACAACCTCGACAGCCGGGTGGCTGTTGGACCATTTGGCGTCCACCTGCACTGGGATGACAAAACCTGGCAGAACAAGAACCAGACCCTGATGCGTGCCATTGAGGTCACAGAGATGGAATTTCCCCTGTCTTTTGCATCGGGTAAGTTCCCACCTGTGACACCCTC